>NW_015148977.1:987310-1016218 GCF_001465965.1 Polistes dominula
TTCATCATATTATCAAAAAATGATTATATATATATATATATATATATATATATATATATATATATTTGAATTCACATTTATTCAGACATTTTCAAATCGTCAAAAAAAGTATTCAAATTCTCTCCGAAAAAAACATTTCACACTTCACTCGATTTTAATCTACTAGTTATTATTTTAATCGAGAAAAAAAGCACAAAAAGAAAGAAAAAAAAATAAATGCCTTCGTGGAATCCACGATTGAATATAAAATTTCGTTTTTTTATAATATTTATCAAAATTATTGAAATTATTTTCATTTATATTTGATAATATGAAATTTGATAGAAACTCCTATTTTTTGGTTCGAAATCTATTTATTATTATTATCATCATCTTGTTATAACTTAAGCGTTAAAATTCGCGCGAATGAATTAACTTGATTTTAATAGCAACACGTCGAATTTGATGAAGGTTTTTAGGGGGTAGAAAAAGATAGCCACGTTAGTTAGACACGTTTATCATGCAAAACGTTTACTTTAACATATTTTCTGTTTGAACATAGTATATGCAAGTAAAAGAGAGAGAGAGAAAAAGAAACAAACGTGTATATCCAGCCAAATGAGCGTACAATTATAAAAGACAAGAAAAAAAAACTCAAATTATATCCTATACGTGCTAGAGATGTTTCAGAATTCGTATTCACCTAGAAAGAATACACATACGTGCATACATACATCCATACATGCATACATATATGCATACATACATACGTACACATGTAGACACGTACAAACACATATATAAAACATAGGTGGGGAAAGGGAAATGCTTGTTTTACCGCAACGCGCGAAGAATTCTAAATTTTAAAATGCAACTCCCACCCTTGAGAATAATCCCACCCTCGTTCGAGATAATTATAAACATATTAAGTTTTTACTCTAGTTGTATGTTTTATATTGTTCCTTCGAGTAGAATAAATGTTTCGAGATTCTCTAACTATTATGTATTTTTATTAAAAAATACACACACACACACATACATACTCATACACGCGTATAGTAGTTGATATTATAATAGAAACATAAATGTATATACTGAGATAAAGGTTTATACGTATGTACGTATATAATATAAGTTTATGGTTAACATAGTAAAATAATACGAAAATGTATAAAAACACTCACACATTGACACACATGCACAGTATATATATATATATATATATAATGTATTGAGTTGTTCGAAAAGTAATTTCGTATTTTTTTTTTATAGAAATTCTACTTTACTTCCATTTACCTGTACCTTAAACCATAATCTAACCCGTATAAAATTATTTTACATTTTATAAAAAAAACACTTCGGTCTTCATTCAGAATCTTCTTGTTTTGAGATATTTAAATTAAAGTTTCTTTTTATTTTTATTTCTTTTTTTGTTATCGCCATATCGTATTCAAAAATGAAGAAAATCAAAGTTTAAATATTTCGTCGCATTTTGCAATTTTTTTTTATTACCATAAGGATCCAAAATGTAAAGCTGGGGGACAGTTTGTATATACAAAAGTGTATAGGTTTCTGTATAAATGTATGCATTTAATATTACACATAGATGTGTATTGGTACAGTGTACAGTTGTGTAGGTGTAAATACTATATAAATACATATGTATGAGCCGTATGCATGCATATATTATAATATTACATAAGGTGAATGGAGGAGAGTATATACTGAAAAGGTTATATTCCTAGAGACACAAACCGTACGATATGCTTTTCCTCGATGTGCCACGGGAAAAGAGTTTCCACTAAAAATTTGCATTTTAAGGAAAGCGCATACACTGGCTACATTGCAGCTGCAACGGAGTTCGCGCAAACGCGTGCAAGGTAACGAGCTGGCAAGAAGATCGTAAATCCAAACGAAATAACCGATCGACCGTAAGTATACTCTCATATAAAGAAAGATGACCGAGATTATGAGGGAAGGGGGAGGGCTGAGTAGGGGAGGACACAAATATATATTTTTTCAATTATATACATATATAATTGTATATAATCATATATATTATACTAATTATAATATACTGTATTAGTATAATATATTATTATATTATATTATATTACAATATAATATACATATGTATAATATGTATATATATATAATATATATTATATGTGTTATACATATATTACATATATTATTATTATATGTATTATATGTGTATATAATCATACTAAGATGATCCGGCTACGTTTTGCTGTGACTTTGTTATAAAGTGTTGATTTAATATAATTCTAAACTATTTAGTAAATTATAATAACACACAAAAATAATATCACAATTACAATGCAATACATAAAATAATAGTACAGGTAAAAAAAGCAAGGTTAGTTATGTCATATGTAAATCTGAAAAAAACGTATGACGTGAATATATCAAAATAATTGAATTGTAATACAGCACCATCTATTGAAAATTTACAGTACCTGGATACCTAGATAACCTCTAAATAATAAATCTTTAAATTAGCAAAAAAAAATAAGAAATAAGATTCAGTTGTTTTGAAGTTCATTGTAAACTAATAATGTGACACTGAATTTGTATATATATATAGAAAGCATTTTTTACTTTATACTTTATACTTTATGTATATACATATAAACAGTAATCATTGGTAATATAAATACAAAATCGAATAAAACATTAATCGAAACAGCGAAAAAAAAAAAGAAACGAATGTTAAAAATCTTTTTTTTTTTTAACAATTTTAATACCCATCATTCTTCGAATTATTTCGTTATTCTCATTTTGATGAGAATATATATATATATTTTTCTTTTTTTGTTCTATTTCGAAAACGAATACTATTTTTTAATTTATTTAATATTATTGTCATTTTCTTTTTATTATTTTTTTTTTTTAATATAAATTTTTCGTTTTAATCGTCGACTGTAAACGCATATTTTCACATATTTCCTTTCAATTTCATTTCGAGCTCTCACGTGCCCGTCATACACACACACACACACACACACACACACACACACACACACACACACACACGTAGACACCTATGAAGGGGTAGGTACACGCATTGCAAACGCACACATAGAATTATGCTTTTGTAAACACGTAGGACAAGCACTATTGAATACGTTCCAATGAATTACCGATTAGTCCCTTGTTATCGTGCGTTAGCGTGTAATAATAATATACCGAATAATATTTTCATTAAATAATAATTATCGAGAGATATACGTAAGAGAACTTTTGTTGTTTAGGTTTTTTTTTCTAAACTATTGTACTATGCTATTTAATATATCATTCACTTCATATATCATTACTATTCCATTCATCAATCCATCTATCTGTCTATCCGTGTTTGTCTGTTCGTCTGTTCGCTTCATTCAAAATATAATACATTATTACAATTGTCATATATTATACTTGTTATTACGATACTAAGGATGAGATTATCGTTTTTCATCAAATAAATTTCAAACAAATTATTTCTGATGATATTTTTTTCATTTTCACCGTTTTGATTATTCTTTTTTATTGTTTGATAAATTAATTTCGGTCCATTTATTAACGTAAATTCGTTCGAATGAATGTACATTGTATTAGATATGCAATTAGTAACATCGAATTACCGATTTACATATGGCGAAACAGAATAGGTATAGAAATTCTGAAACCGATTGTTCTATCAACAGTTATACCTAATCCAAATCCTATGTAATTTGTTACATATTTCAACCACCAGTATTACAAAACAAAAGGAAACTCGTTAATGTGACTCCTTGATTAACTCGCTATTTCATTATCATTAGATTAATTTAATGCAAGATGCATTCTAACATTTTTAACAACACAAAATATCGACATATAATACTACAAAATAACGACAATCTTTTGTTAATTCGTTAAATGTCGTAAATATTATAAATAAAAAACCTATTTTGTTATAAAGAAACGAAGCTTGGTCTTTACTTCTAAGGCCAATATATCAAAAATCCGAAAACCAATTAGAAACTCATTATATATATATATATATTATTATTATTATTATTATTATTATTATTATTATTATTATTATTATTATATATAAATTATTATTATNGGTTTTTAAAATGAATATATATATATATATATATTTTATTTTACATGTTATATGATTGTAATAAACATTTATGCACGTTATTATTTATTATAATTATTTTATATAATATAATATAATATATAATATATATTTATAATAATTTTTATATGAATTAAATAATATATTAATTATTATAATTATTATATATAATAATATATATAATATATGTAAGGGTGGGAGAAAGATGAAGAGTGCGAGTGTATGGTATGCGTGAAACAATTGATAAACGTTGAAAGATTTGGGAGTTATGTAGCTATATGAATATGAGTGTGAGTATATGAAGCGATATGAATACGAGTGTGTGTGGCAGGAAAGAAAAGCGAGCGTGCATAGCGATATCAGCTGATGTTATCGTTTTGTAAGCGCCCCGAAATCTCTCGAATATTCTCGAATCGGAAATCGGAAAGAAGTCCTTTGTTTAATCGATTGGGAATAGTCTAGAGATTTCAAGAAAAATTGACGGAAGTGATTAGGATCATTGGTGGGGTGAATGTGTATATAAGCACGGTGAAAAAGGCAACCTTCGCCTTCTTAATTCAGTGCGACTAGTTGTGAGTGAACGAGTGTATTATTTTTATTTATTTTTTTTTTTAATTAAATTAATAATGCAAATAAATTAATTAATTAATGCAATTAAAACAATTTTACAATATTATATAATTAATTTATAGTCTCAAAAAACAAAGTTTTTCACACAAAAAAAATAAAAAACTAACTTGGCCCACTCTGGGACTGGCGGGTATAATCGCAGAATTAGTCAAAGTTTTTTTTTAGAAAATAAAAAAAAATGAAAAATAGCGAACTTCAAGAAAATAACGGTTTTTCTAAAAAAAAATGCGAAAATTTCATGGATTTTATAATTTTAAAATTTCTATGTATTTTTTTCTGAATAGTACATGTAAAAACAAAAATTTAAAAAAAAAACGTCCCAATAGGTTAAATTTGAAGAAGTTATAGCAATTTAAAAAAAAAGAGCCATTTTTTCAAAAATTAATAATTTTTTTGGGTTTGGTAAAAAAATTTGAAAAAATTCTGAAAATTGTTTTTCATAGGGTAGAACAGGATAAAAAACTTTCAGCCAAATCGAAAGGGGTCGGGGTCAAAAGTGGCCGATTTGACGTGGAATGCCCCATATATAGTATTAATATTTTATTAATATTATATTATTGTATTATTAAATATATTAAAATAAAAATAATTAGAGAGAAAAGTATCATCGATTGTTTGTAAAATCATAACCAACCAGTCGACTACGGTGGTATCGTTGAACGAACAAATAACTCGCGCGAAAATGTTATCGTTCGAAAAAAAGTAAATTTTTCTTTTATTATTTTTAATCTCACCTTGTATATTTACAGATTTGTTAATTCGCGCGTGTAAATTTATCATCGGTCAACGCAGAGATAAAAAGACAAATAAAAATTATTGATCGTTCTAAGTGAATAGACACAAAAAAAAAAACAAAGAAGGAGAAGAAAAGACAAAAATTATATCTTGTTTTATTTTAATAAACTCGTTAAAAAAAAAAGAAAAAAAAGAAAGAAAAGGAAAAGCAAACAAGTCTATAAAAAAAAGGAAACATACACTCTATTTCAAATACTTTATTTTTTATTTTTTTAATTCTTTTATATTTCAATCGGAATTCAATCAAATATCGAAAGCTTTTGGATTATGCAGAGAGTACAAAACAGAAATATAACGGTAGTTTAAAATTTAAAAAAATAAGAATGATATTACACCGCGTTGAAAGGAAAGTCTTTTAGCTTTTTTTCGACGTATGAGGGGAGAAGAGAGGAGGGCAAATTTTTTGCCACTTGGGTGTCAACTATTTCAAATTGTAAAAGAATTTTAGTACGAGTCCGATTAAAACATTCTTCTTCCGTTCGCGTTTTCTTTTTTCTTTTCTTTTTTTTTCTACATATCTCCATGCTTTTTGCATAGATATGAGTTATATAATGTGTAAAAAGCAGGAATTTTTGTAAAATTGTATGCGCGAATTCTCTCTCTTTCTCTTTCTCTCTCTACATATATATATTATAAATTTTAATATATATATATATATTTAAGAGAATCTACATTGTTTTAATAAATTTTCCTGCGTGCTTTTGACATACACCTGTCGCTGAATGAATCGAAACATACGTAACGTACAAAATATTTTACGAGCGAAATATTATATATAAAAAAAAATAAATAAAAAAATAAAACAAAAACGAGAACGAACGAACGTACGAACGAATGAAAAAAAATAAAACGAAAGGTAGGTACATTTTATTTTTGAAGAGAAAATCTCCCAAAATAATGAAAAAACAAAAAACAGATAAAAGGGCTTTGAAAAGTTTAAAAAGAAAGTAGAAGGTAGAAAATATGAATGTCAACGTTAACATTGAAAAAAACACACTGGGATATATTTAGATTTACACTAGGGTGAAACACCACCATCATCACCGGTTGAATGAAAAGAGAAGAGACTTGGAAAAAAGGGAAAAGTGATTAATCGTAAACTGAACGAAACGAAACGAAATAAAAAGAATAAAAGTCCAAAAAAAAACAAAAATAAAATCAAAAACAAAATGAACGAACGAAGGAGTAAACGAATGAAAACGGATGAAGCAAATGAAACGAAAAGGTACTAACGAGTGAATGATACTCACCAGTAGGTACCAACACGTTAAGTAGGATAGACAGGATGAGACTGGTAACCCGATAGCCATGTATTATAACCATCAGCCACCTCGACACATTGAATCCAGCAGCATGCCATAAACCGGTGCCTTCGTGTACCATGTTTTTCAAGCTCGTCTTTTTCTCCTTCTGCACGAACCACCACCACCACCACCACTACCAACACTCACACTATCACCACAATAACAACCACAACCACACCACCAACTCACTTGCGCACATTCACAAACGTAATATACTTTAATATCCCGAAGGTTCTGTTCTCAGAACGTGGTAACAAACAACCAACCAACCAACCAACCAACCAACCAACCAACAACAACAACAACAACAATAACAGGTGCTACTATTACTACTACTACTATTACTACTACGTACACGTAAGTATTATTTTTGAAATACGAAACGTTTATGATACGCTTGGGTGTCACCTTTTCTATCTATCTTTCTCTTTCTTTCTATTTCTCTGTTTTTTTCTATTTATGTTTGTAATTCTTTTTTCTTTTTATTTTTGTTTAAAATCTTTTTCTTTATCTCCCTTTTTGTCAAGCACCAAATGCAATTCGCAGATAGTAAGCTAGTATGTGATATCGTTGTTCGTTAAAGTAAAAAAAGAAAAATGGAAGGAACAAAATATGATCTATATTTTTCGTTTCAATTATAATCCCTTCCTTCCTTTCTTTTCTTCCCTTTCCTTTCTTCTCTTCTTTCGGTATCTTATCTTCTTCTCTCAATGATATAATACTTTCGATGAGGATTCTTGGGCGAATAGGTCAGTTTTCCTTCTTCGTCGAATGAACACGAAAAGACGTACGCGACGATAAAACCTTCCAGACTTGGATAGTATATATATATATACTATATATTTCCTGGCCCCTTAACAGTATATACTTCAACGTTTCGTATTTTTCTCCTCGCCAAAAGCCCTTCTTCCCTTCTTCTTCTTCCGTTCTCTACTCTTCTCTTCTCTTATTTCTTCCTTGAGAAAGAATTTTCCTTCAGTTATATAGAATAAAACTTGTCAATACCGATTCGTATCTTACATTATTATCGTCATCGGTTGTAACGTCAAGAACGCGAGTTATCAACGTTGTCGTTGTCGTTGTCGTCGTAGTCGTCGTCTTCCGAACACGCGAAACGTTTCTAGTTGACTTTGACGATGGAATTAGGTGAGACATACTCCGACTTCCATCCCCGAGTTTAGAGAATTCGGCTGGCTACCAATGATCGAGAAAGCCCCAGATATAATAGATAGTAGTTAGATATAGTTATAGTTAGATTATAGAACAATTATATTCCTTCAATGAAATATTATACACGTGGATTTTTGTTTTATGTCAGGTTAAGCACAAACACGTTTTAATCACTTATATAATGTTTTATGTTATAATATTGAGAGGAAGAGAGAAGCTTCTAAAAGAAATTTTATTTCCCTTTTTGTCCTCTATCACCCTGTGTAACTCGTGTTCACTGATATAACACGTAAATACGTAAGATCGAGTAAGTAAGTAAATAAGTAAATAAGTAAATAAGTAAGTAAGTAAGTAAGAACGTATGTGATTACACGTACGTTTATATGTAAATATAACACACATATATATTTGTGTGTGTTATGTGTCACTCACTCTCTCACTCTTACTCTCTCTCTCTCTCTCTTTTCTTTACTGTCTTACTTCAAACAGAATAGATATTACAGTTCACTCGAAATTCGCCCCGCTCGAAGGCTATTCTGTTTCGACTTGGCAAAGTAGTTCTCACGGTGCTACACAAAAGGCAACCAGCCGTTTGTCGAAGAAGGGAAATATTCCAGAACAAGGCTGTAAACCGTGTTGCATGAGTATTATTAGTGAGCCAATCGCGGAAACGGAAGAACATTTTACTTTGCGATACGACTAGGCGTTTCCTTGGAAGCCACCGTTTTGTTGTTGTTGTTGTTGTTGTTGTTAGTATTGTTGCTGTTACTGTTGTAACATTTTATAGTTTTTTACTACCACCGACAGCTTTGTAAATCGAAACACGTCTAATTTCTCTCTTCCTTTCTTTCTTTCTCTTTATCTATCACTATCGATCGTTATTTCTCTCTTTCTTTCAATTTGAGTATTTCAAATCAACGTAGTAATCAAATCGAATGCTATGGAATATCCAGTCTCACTAATATTGTCAAATATTACACAACATATAAGTGAATGAATAGAAGACAAGTGATAGAGTAAGAGAGAAAGAGAGAAAGAGAGAGAGAGAGAGAGAGAGATAAATTCGATTAAGGTCGTTGTTTAACCCCAGGGCGTTAATAACGCGTTTCTCTTAAAGGGTTTCGTCATGGTTGTGTAGTATGTTGGCTTGTGTCTTCCCGTTACAAGTTCATCCTTACCATTGCCATTTCTTAATAAGAGAAACGGAACACTCACGAGGAAGAGTTCCTTACCAGTGTTGGCAGCCTTCGAGCGAATCAACCTTAGACCATCCTTTTCCCTCTTTGACGAAAATTCCCTTCCCTTCCTTTTCCCCTTCTTCCTTTTACTACTATCGATGTTGATTTCGTTCTCCTTCTATTTCGTCTCGTAGTCCTTCCAATACTAATACTACTACTAATACTAATACTACTACTAATGTCACTAGTATTACTAACACCACCACCACCACCACTACCAGGACCCTTCCAGGACCGGAGGTCCTCTTTCCTTTGAGGAATTCGAGCTGGGTCCGAATTCTTAATCCATGTATTCCCAGAGGTCTTGCTTAAGTTCCACGACTACTATCGTATTGCTTCCTTCTCCTCTTATAAGTTGCCTTGGTACACATACACACACAGAAACATACACAAACCATCCGTTGTACTGAAATTCAAATAAACTTGTAAGATCTAGTGAAAATGATTTCCGGTATGTATTATAGTATATTAAGTCTACCGGAAAATTTTGTCCGTTCAAACAAACACTGGTTCAATTTTTTGCATTTAGGGATAAGATATATTTTTTAAATGGGATATAAAAATTGTCATCACGTTGGCAAGAAGTCAAAAATAATTATGGTAATTATATTATTCAATAAAGCTCATTTAAATTATGAAAATTTTATTCTAAAAACAGACAGAATTTTCCGGTAGTTCTAATATATAAATATATGTGTATATAATATGTATAATATATACATATATGTGTGTGTTAACTGGACCGATCTATTAACGCGATAATAGAATGGAAATTTGAATCTTATTTTTTTCTTCAAACTTTTTTTTTCATATAACAACTCGCCAAATGTCTCATGAGACAAATTGCGAGTTAATATCTGAGAGTTTGGAAAAAAAAATTAGAAAATTAAAAAGATCCTTACTATGGTTTTTCTTCTTTTTTAATTTCTTTTTTTCTTTCTTTTTTTTTTTTACAAATATCGATAATTACAAGGAAATGAAAAATCAATCAATCGAAAAAATTCAAAAATTTCTCAAATTAAAAAAATTTTCAATTCGATTAATTAACGAATTTATTTTTTAATATTTAATTCTCATTCGGGTTTATTTTAGTATACGAGCGTGCAGTTGAACTAAAAATTCTATATGAAAATATACAATTATTTTTTTATGCGTTTATTAATTCGAGATAAGGGTTCCTAATTTTCTTCGAACCTTTCTCCCACCCTTTTTTTATATTTAGATTTATTGAAGTGAAAACTTCTTTAAAATGGGAGTGATTTGAAAAAAGCGAACGAAAATCCATAGTAACGATAACGAAACGATGAAACGGCTGCGGTAGTAAAAATAGAAAACGAGACAAACATATGCACATCTATAGGATTTAGCGTAAGATAAGAGACTTCTTCTAATAGAAGACAGTATGCATTTGTTTCTTATTATCTCGGTCTCCTCTTTACGCAGTGCTTCGCAGTACCCACTCCTGGCTACTAAGTGTTGTATATGTGTGTGTTGTGTACGATTGCATACTACGAAGCGTAGACTCATATTAACTCAATCCCACACATTTAAAAATGTAAGTTAGTTCTTCGACTGGCCACTAGACTATCCACGTTTCTCACAAGCAAAGCTGTTTTTTTATAATAAATAAACCCTAAAATTATCTTACTCCTGATACTCTGCATTCGAATTATTCTCTCGAAGCGAAAGTTTTAAGAAGGTTTCACTTTTAACACGTGTGATCTGCACACATGATATTTTGTACGATAGAATGATTATGCTAAATGAATGTTTGTAACGTTTTTTGTAGATTATATTTTACTTATTTTCGTTTTTTCTTTTCTTTTATATCTTTCGATATCTCTAACCTTACGGTTTTCCGAAAGAAGAAGAAGAAGAAGAAGAAGAAGAAGAAGAAAACAAAAAAAACGAATAAGGAATTGGATGTAAAGTGAAAAGTACGAACAACACATTACGTCTTTTTTCTTTTTCAAAGCAGCCAAAGGGTTTCTTCCATTTTTCTTCTTCTTCTTCTTTTGCGGAAAATAAGAAACGCGCGAATTTAAAAGTAAAAAGTATCTACGAGAATACAATTCAAAAAAAAAAAGAAAGAAAGTACCTTCTATTACATAAAATAATTTCGTATCCCAAATTCTCTTTTATTCTTTGATGATTTGTATTTATGTTTATTTATTTCTTCAATTGTTTATACTCGTTACAGTAAAGAAGATGTAAAAGAATTAAAATATAAAAAAAAAAAAAAAAAAGAAAACAAATTGTATCGAAAGTTCGATAGACGAGTTAGATTAACGAATTAAATGAGAGCAAATTATAATAAAAGAAATAAATTAAAATAAGCAAAGTTTGAAAAGAAAATGTGTGTCAATGACACGCTCCACTATATACATATATCGTCTATTCTTCTGTGAAAACGAGTTATAGAAAAATAAATATTCATGACAATGTCAGAGAAAAATAAACTCGTCGTGAAAGTTTTAATAACGCCACTCTCTTGTAGTATGAACAAACTTATTATTCATATACTTTCTCTTACTCTCTCTCTTCTCTCTCTCTCTGTCTCACTCTCATTGTCTCTCTTTCTTCTATACTGTATTTATTCTTTTACAAATACTATCACATTTATTTTACCTTATTATCGAGTTTATATAAGATATTTGTTTACCTCGTATTTTCCTACGAAAAGATAAATAATTTCATAATCTTATTCGTGTAATTATTAATTAAATATATATTTACAAACAAAAAATAAATAAATAGAGAAAGAAAGAGTGGGAAAGAAAAAAAATTGAAAAAAATAAATGTTCGTAATATCGTCCGACAAGAGAAATTCGTTAGCGATTCTTTATTAATTTTCCCTTTTTACTGCTTTCAAGGGATAAGATAAATGAATTTTTTTTTTTATATTTCATATAACATAATAATTAATTTTGTAACTGCAAAAAGAAGAAAGAGAAATAGAGATAGAAAGAAGTGGTAACGATAAAGAAAATAAAAATATGAAATTTTGTTTTCATTTACAAAAATTTTTTCTAACGACAATTACTAAGATTGACTTTAAGTTTCTTGTGTTATATAGTTTTCATATTTTGAGATATTTTAATTAAATAATTTAATTATATTTGAATATCGGTATTATATTCATACGTATTATTATGATTATATATACATATAATTGTAAAATTATAATTGAGAGCTATCTTTATTTATAAATGATATGTTTAATTAATATTGTAATATAAATTTATACTTTATAGATTACTTTGCGAAATATCAATTTAAATAATTACAGAAATATTTATTGATCATCATTTAAAACTTGATATAAACATTTTTTTTATATCTTCAAAAATGATAATCTAAATTATCGACAAAATTATTCTTTTAATTTTTTTTTTCAAATGTTTTTTAAACAGTTGTGAATCTTGTCCCTTTAATGATTTAAAATTATCTTATAAAAATTATTTCGTACAATTTCACATGTGATTTAATTATGTATTTGAAGAGAAAAAAAAATTACAATAATTATATGATTAATAATATTACAAATATATTATTAATATTATTAATAAAATTAATAATAATTATATTATTTTTAATTATTATTAATATTATTTGTATATATATATTAGGAGTACAAATAAGTTTCCGGCGTTTTGAGAGAGATGGCATGACACGAGGCTTACGTTAGAATTCGCAGATGATAACCGGCTTGTAAATTAGGTTGCTTATTCAAGAGCAACATAACCCTATCATATTATTAACTTGGTATTAGCATCATATATTTTTTTTTATCCAAAAATGTCTAAATTTGAGCCAAATAAACGTCATTATCGGGAACTTTTAATTTACTTCTTTAATTTAAAAAAATCTGCAGCTGAGACGCATCGATTGCTCGTAGAAGCATAAAATGAGGCTGCCTTGAATGAGAGAACATGTCAAAAATTTAAAAACGATTATTTTGACGTAAAAGACAAAGATCATAGTGGAAGACCAAAAATTTACGAGGAGGCAGAATTGGAGGAATTATTGGAGGAAGATTCGTCTCAAACACAAAAGGAATTTGCACTTACTTTAGAATTCACTCAGCAAGCAGTCTCACATCGTTTAAAATCGTTAGGAATGATTCATAAACAAGGTAATTGGGTTCCATATGAATTAAAGCCAAGAGATGTTGAACGCCGATTATGCATGAGTGAAATGATGCAAGCTAGGTACAAAAAAAAACAAGGTTTTTTACATCGAATCGTCACTGGTGATGAAAAGTGGATCCATTATGATAATCCAAAAAGAAGAAAATCATGGTGACTACCTGGCCACGTGTCAACATCCACAGCAAAACCGAATATTCATGGAAAAAAACTCATGCTGTGTATTTGGTGTGGTGTATTACGAGTTGCTTAATCCAAGCGAAACAATCACTGGAACTCTCTACCGAACACAATTGATGAGATTGACCCGAGCTCTGAAGGAAAAACGCCCTCAATACTACTCCAGACACGACAAAATTATTCTTTTACATGATAATTCTCGTCCGCATGTAGCGGTTCCGGTGAAAAACTATTTAAAAACATTTGATTGGGAAGTACTACCCCACCCGCCGTATTCACCAGACATTGCTCCGTCCGACTATCATCTGTTCTGGTCAATGGCACATGCTCTGTCGGAGCAGCGGTTCACATCATATGAAGATATCAAAAACTGGGTTGATTCGTGGATAGCCTCAAAAGATAAGGAGTTCTTTAGACATGGAATCCGAACGCTGCCTGAAAGATGGGAAAAAGTAGTTGCTAGTGATGGACAATACTTCGATTAAATTTAAACTACCGTTCTTTCACAATAAATATTATTTTTTTTTTTGACAAAAAACGGCGGAAACTTATTTGTACTCCTAATATAATTATTTTTTATATTATATATATTATCTAACTATTTTTTATATTTATATATTTTAATTATTTTTAATATTATTATTAATATAATTTATATTAATAATTTAGTATTGTAGGGGAGTTTTAAGTATCGAAGAATAAACATAGATAAGTAGGTAGGCGAGGAAAGGCTAAAGAGAAAAGGACCCGATGGTCGAAATAAAGAAAGACGATGCGTGGTCTGTTCTTTGTAAGTTGAGTAAGTTGTGTGTGTAAGTCTGTGTGTAAGTCTAGAAGGTTCTCGAGCGATATTGGTGACTTGTTTATTAGACCGAGCTGAACGTTGGGAAAATTCGAGAACGGTTCGGAAGATGGCTTGTCCCTCAGGGATGCAATGTGGGGGAAGAAACCCATAAGGAGAGGACAGTCACGTGTGTCCGAGCGTGGAGGATCGTGGAGAGAACCGAGCGGCGAGAGCGAGTGACAAAAGCGATACGATATGAGTGATAAGAGAATGATTAGCGAGTGAATAGCGAATGAGTAGCGAGTTGCGGTAAGATTGCGGATATTCGCGGGTTTCGTGCGTTTTGCGAAGTCAGAGTGAGTGTGGGAGATTGTGAATTGCAATTGTATACTGATTATACTTGTCGAAATAAAGAATATTTTCTATATCTTAAATGGTACCGGCAACACGGGGAGATTAGATATCCTTAGCCGGATACAAAACGATTGATTTCCCTACAGTATTATTAATAATAATATTATTAATAAATTTATATTATTATATAATATATTAATTTATATAATATAAATTTAATAACATATAATATAATATTATAAATATATAATAAATTATATGGACCGTTTATTTTGAAAGTTGTGTAAGTCCTGTTTCTTTTGTTTCGAGAAAATTAAAGGTTTTCATATCAATGATTACTCAATTTCTTTTACCGACCAATTTTAAATTGTACAAAACATGAGCACTTTTTGAGAAATTAAATATTAACTAGTTATCCATAAAAAGTTTACATTAAATTAAGCATTTATTACGTGATATCTCTTTTTTTTTTAAACTGGACTTACACCACTTTCAAAATAAACGGTCCATATATAACATTAATAAATTTAACCAATAATAATAATAAAAACTAGAAAAAAAATAAACTAAATCTTAGAAGAAAGTAAATGGAATTAAGAGAAAAAAAAGGGGGAGAGATTAATATGAGAGGAGAAAGAGAGAAAACAAAATCTCACACAAAATAAGGATAACAAAATAATAATAACAATAATAATAATAATAATAATAATAATAATAATAATAATAATAATAATAATAATAATAATAACAGTTTATATAGTTGTTAGTTATCTTCTTTTATAAAGTAGGTATCTTTAGTAGATATCTCAACGTTATTGGAGCGGAATATAATGTTCTACAAACGTAACGAGCTGTTCGCGAAAATCTATTCTATCAATATTTTTCCTTCCTTTACTCTTATCTGCTTGGTATATACGTGTATATATATATATATATATATAAGTGTGTATGTGTGTGTGTGGATATAAATCGATTGTGAATGCAGTCAATCGATATTCCATTTCTCATAAAGAATTGATCAAGACTAGAAAGAAATCGAAGGTAGATAGGAATCCGACACAGCTTGCATTGCACCCTTTTTTTCCTTTTTTTTCTTTTTTTCTTTTTTTTTTTTTTTTTACTTTTTACTTTTTCTTCTTCCTTTTCTTTTTCTCGTGAGCTTTGAATTCTTAAAAAAGGACGAATTTTCTTCTACAAGTTAAATAATCTATCTCGCGTCTTCAATTACATTTTTATTATCGGATCGATGGGTTTAAGGTTTACTTACCTACCTAGTAGTCATGCTTGCTTATTAACTTTTGTGTATTTTTTATTTTAGCTTTTTTCTTCTTCTTTTTTTGTTTATTTTCTTATCAAAGTAAACCAAGTAAAAAAGAAAGAAACGAATAAGTACGAGCGTTTGTTTGTTTTATGTCAAATACAAATGGTAAATATTGCAATGCATTGTCGCGATGCATTGCAAAATATTTTTCTTTATTAAATAAATACCTCCTTTGAGTATGATTGTTACTTTTTATTTTTCTTCCCTTTTTTTCTCCCCCTTTTCTCTTTTCGCAAAAACACAAAAAGTAAAACGTAAAACGTTGGCGAATAAAAGTAATCGTATTTTTTGTTTTTGTTTTGTTAACAACGCTCGTTCATTACAAAAAGTACAAAAATCCTATTATTGTTTAATTAATACCAATGACAATGAGTTTTTCATCAACAAACCAACGAATAAATAAATAAATAAACGAACGAATAAACAGGAATAAACAAGAACAAAAAAAAATAAAAATGATAATCAATTTTCAAACATATGTACCCATAATTCTGAAAGTGGTCTAATTGTAAGTTATGTTTCTCTTGTTTCGAGATATTTAAAAAATTACATATGAACACTAAATTATATATAGTACTGAAATAACAAACATTATTTAACCCTTTGGCTACATTTGACGTATCAATAAGTCATGCATTTGTTTGGGCAAAGAGATTTAACTAGTTCATTCTGGCTTATTTCAAAGTAATGCGTAATTTTTATATTATTATAAATAATTATTATAATATTTGATATTATATTTAATATTAATTTAAGTTATATATATTATAATATTTCAAAGTAATTTTCAAATAAATGTGTTCCCCAAGGGTTAACGATTCATTTTTGACAATATCGTAAAAATTTACATTGGATTTATTTCATTTCAAATAATGTGGTGTGAAATAACTGATAAACTCATTTTGTTTTTTAATCTTGACTTACCTTAGACCATTTTCATTATTATGGGTACATACATCAGTAATATTTTTCATTACAATCATTAAGAAACACTAGATGAACAAAATTTTGTTATATTGTAAAATAGGAAGAAGAATAAATAACGTGAAAATCTAATGAAACTCCTTAATTCGATAATTGCGAATTTAAATACTAATCTTAAATAATTAATAAGATTAAAAGAAGGAGAAGAAGAAGAAGAAATGGAAGAAAAAGTAAGATTAAATCGGTAGTAGATCGAATGAAAAGATTATGGTGAGGAGAAATAAGAGACAATGTTGAAATTCTAAGGAGTGGAACATCTTCTCTCTCTCGTAAGGTCTTCTCATTGGACCCTTTTCAAGACCGCTGAGGTTCGTACGTCTATTAAGGACGAACGTACTAAGCTCTTCGAAAATGGGAACGAATGAAAAGTTTAACAAGTGACCGAGATCGCGAGCTTAAAGACGTTTTTCCTCTTCAACCTAAGTTACGTACGCGTTTACGTAAATACGAGTTAAAAAGAAGAACAACAAAAATAGAAAATGGAGTGAAAATAAAAATAAATAGAATTAAAACGAAAAAGAAGAATTAGGAGAATGGATAAAGGGAAAATATAAGCAAGAACGATAATAAAAAATAAAGAAAGAAATTAATAAAAATACAAAAATAGTATTTCGCGTTAAATCCGTTCCTGAAATTAAAAAAATAAAACAAAAAAGGAGAAAAGTAAGAAAAAAGAATAATAATATATGAAATAAAAAGAATTAACCAATAAATGGAAGTTTAATAACAATAATAATAACAATAGTAATAATAATAAATAAGTAAATGGATAAATAAATGAAGGGGTTTGTGATTAACCCTTTCTTTACGTAGAAGAAGAAAAAGAAAAAGAACAAAAACCCAAGAATAATATAAAATAAAAAAAATTAAATTAACAAATAATTGGAAAGGTTTGTGGATTAACCCTTTAAGTGCTGAATACTTTTAACTAAAATGTTTTATAGAAACAGAATAATTTATTATTAACCAGATTTTAATAATAAATTATATTTAATAATTGAAGATTCTGTTTCTGAAGATAATTTAATTATTTATTATAAATATTAAATTATTTTACATTAATATTAACAAACACGTATATGCTTCGAACGATAAGCTTAGTAATTTTTACTAAACGCATATATGCGTCCATAGCACTCTAAGGATTAACCCTTTCTTTATGAAGAAGAAGAAGAAGAAAAAGAAGAAGACAAGAATAATAAAAACTAATAAACAAATAAATAAATAAATAAATGAATTCACCCTAATAAGATACGCCACCTGTTTTATGAAGAAAAAGAAACGAGTAATAAAAACATAAATAAATAAACAAAGGTTTACTTTAACCCCTCATAAAAATAAAGGTATCACTTTAGTATATACTAAAGGAAAAAAAAATAGAAAGAAAGAAGAAAACTAAATGAAGGGTGGTTGTGTTAACACATCGCAAAAGTTTCGCGTGTCCAGTGTTGTGTAATAGTTCTCTAATAGTAGATGTGTTAGTTGTTAGAACCCGTTAAATTCGATACTATGACGAGCTAGGAAAATGCATCGACTCGGAAAGGTTTACCAAATCGTTTTCCCCTCTATTATTTTCGATTTACAAAACCATTGTTCAGTCGTGCAAAATTAAACGATGCATTCTATGGAATTGTTCTTTTATTGGTTAAATATATTGAAAATAAATTCGTATTAAAGTATATCGAAAAAATCGTAAGAATAAACATGCACGTGTTTGTATGTGTGTGAGTTTGCATTTAAAAACTAAGATTGGCATTACCAGATTGAAAAAGTAATTTTGCAATATAAAAATTAATACACACAAAATGTTCTTTAACAATGAATAACCTTATCACGTTTATCGACAAAATTAAACATAGTTGAAAAATGTTTTTTTAAATATTTTTCAACTATGATTAATTAAATTTTATTTTATTATATTATTTTTATTGTTTTCAAGAAGTTGTGTACAAGAAAAAATGGAAGGATTGTAGGTCAAGCGTATAGTAATCGAAAGATAGAATTTGTAAAGGCCAGATTAGATTGTACCTAAGAGGACTTTAGAATCTCTCGGACTAATTCGAATTATATCGAACAGAAGTAACATAAACAGTTAGCGAAGTTGGGTTGCATCTACTGGAAACAAGATAAAGATAAAGAAAGACTATTTATTTCCATTCCTCCTATTTACTTCCATTTCCTCTCTCTCTCTCTCTCTCTCTCTCTCTTTCTTTCTCTCTTTGACCCAATAATGTCAGAAAAAAAATAATAATAATGTGAAATGAAATAAAATATTCTAAGGTAAATGTGTAGAAGAGATAAACGTAACTGGTAGACAGACATCAAAATAATTTACAATTACTTTTGTGAATATTATTTTTTTTCTTCTTTTTATTTATTATATTTTATTATATTTATATTTATTTATTATATTATATTTTATTTATATTTATTTTTATTATATTATACTATATTTTATTATATAATATTTGTATTTTTAGCTATTAATTTATAATTACATTTACTTATTATATTTTATTTGTTATTTTTTATTTACTTTCAAGAAATATCAAATTCATTGACCAATTCGATAATCAATTTAATGCAAATCTTTCAACTCTATACAATAGAGTAATAACATCATTAAATTCCTATTTATAAAATATCGAACTTTTTATTATAATAAAACGATAATTCTCATTTATACAAAAGAGAGAAGAAAAAAGGAAAAAAAATATAAATTATTATTATCGTAATTATTTACATCGAATAAACATAAACAATAAAATACAAAAAAAAAATAATGATATATCAATAAGGAAAGTAAATAGAAAAGAAAATCAATAATAATAATCCTGTGAATAATTTCTCCAACGGCAAAAAGCACTTAACTAATTCCGTCATTTTATCCGAACGAATTTATCAAAGATTTTATTGGAAGAGTTCTTATATAGTGTTTTTCTTAGAACATCATACTTCAACAGAAGTATCTCTCAATCGTGCCCTTTTTTATATTTTTTCTATAGGCACCTTTTCTATGTTACTTTTATACTAAACCAGAAGAATTATTGTTCCTTTTTTCCTTTTAGTGCAAAAGGATAAAAAACAAGAAAGAAGGAAGCATAATCAAAAGAATTAGAAAAAGCATACCACTGTGTATTATGTAAGAATGATATATAAACTTAGCTTGTCTCTAAATTCTGTAGAAACTAGTAGCACGGTGTAAGTTAATGACAATATATAAGATAATGATTATACAAGGAGCAAATCTTAGAATGCAATAAGACAAATAAACATATGATATTTAGGTAAATGAAGTTTTGCCTATTTTATTATTAATTAATTCAATATTATATAAAATTTTATTAAATAATTAATAAAACAGAAAATTTTTAATGTTTAATTATATAATAATTTAGCTTTTAATTTATATTACTTAATATATATATATATATATATATATATGTATGTTTATATATAAAAATTCAGTATCACATTGCTGGTTTCCAATGAACTTCGATACTACTAAACCGATCTTAATTTTGATTAAATTTTTTTTAAATTAAATAAAACTTTTTACATTTTTTTAGTTTTTATTTTTTGTTGCAAATTTAAGTATTTATTATTTAAAGGTTATATAGATCTCTAGATAATGTAAGTTTTCAAAAGATGGCGCTGTATTACAATTCAAATTAGGGATCCCATAGGAGGGATGCGCCATGTACATTGTTGGGGGACCGGAACTCGATTTTGTGCGCGAATGATTCAAACATTGAAATAATTATGAAATAATGAATTGCATCAAATACAGAAAAAAAATGAACTATATTTAATGATAATTAAAAATTTATATTAAAATAGAATAGGTTACACGAAAAAATTATTATAAATTCAAGCGGTCCCCCAAAATTTTCAGCCAACGGCACATGAGCTGAATATGAATGGCGCATCCCTCCTACAGGATCCCTAATTCAAATTATTCAATATATTCACGTCTCCTCCCCATACTTTTATTTCAGATTTACAAATGACATTACTAGCCTTACTTTTTATATTTTTTTGAGTATTATTATGGTATTATTTCTTAATTGATCTGCCTATTTTGAAAGTGACCTACCTCCATTTATGTTCGAAACAAGATATTGAGGGATTTGCGTTTTAATGCAATGAAAAATATACGTACAAGATACTAACGAATTATACAGCTTAAGTGTATCTAAAAACTTTAATTTATATTTCCTATTAAAATAGTGGCAACTATTAAGTAAATAATATGAGTTTTCTAACCACGAATGGAGTTAGGCCATTGACAAAATCAACAATTTAATTTTTTATAAATTTCGAAGGGTCTCCTAACTCCATTCAACTTAATTTGAGATACTTCAAATTGAAAAAAAAACAATACTCAATTTATTTTACATATCTTTAAAACACTTCAGGAACATAATTTATGCGATTCAAAACATTTTTTAACTATATAACGTACAAAATTACAAATATAACCTACAAAACAATTTACTACTCATCTACATTTTGTGTGTGTGAAAGGGATTTGAAGAAATCATGATGTTCCGGTGATATATATCGTAATAGGTCAATTATGTCCTTGAATTTTGTTGTTGTAATTTGTCTGATATTTTATATAGTAATGTTAATACAATATTTTCGAACTTTTTTGATCTACTCCGACGTGGTAATAAATTCAGGACTTTTAAATTTTCATTCTCATTCATTGATGTCTTATAGAAAATTTTATACGGTTTATTTCTGACAAAAAGCATCCACAACATATTTTTAACCAGTTTATTGATTCCTCATCAGAATTCTTTACTCTTTTCAAAATTTCGTATTCTAATAATTTTGTTACTACAAAATCTCTTTGTTTCATTTAATTGACAATAAAGTATTATCATATTTACTCGGAATATAAGCAACCTCAAATGCTTTATTGATACATAACATAAAGTTGTACAATAACCAGCTGCAACCGGAAAATAATAAATGACGAATAGAGATAAGTCACTTTCAAAATAAACTTTTCATCATACTATTGATCGACAAATTTTTTTGTTACAATATCTTCATGATTTTAAATTTATTTGTAACAAATTGTTTGAGAATGAAAAGATCATGTAAAAATGTGACTATTACGGTAGCTAACTCAATTTTTTTGGAAAATGGAGATAGGCCACTTTCAAAATAGACAGCCCATATATCCGAGTTATAATCACTTAACATATCCGTTTTCAAAAAATTTCACCCATAATTGCTCCGATTGAAAAATGATAATACCATCTAACTAATCGAAACAAATTAAACTTTTCGAAATTTATTTTTCTATTTTATCATCGTTCGTTGATTCAAAGTATGCGTAAATATCGGAAAGTTCTGTCTGTTTTTAGAATAAAAAGTAAAAGAAAATAATTTTTTCACACATACCTCGAATAAAATTTATTGAATAATATAATTGGCATCATTATTTATAATTTCTTGACAGTTTGATGGAAGTTTTTATAATTCCATTTAAACAAAATTCCTTATTCCTAGAAATGAAAAATTAAACCAGTGTTTGTTTGATCGAACAGAACTTTCCTGTAAACATAATATTGTCGGGTGTTATTTACTTTTGCGAAACAAAACTCACGTGAAAAAATTAAACCCGCATAAAAATGTTAACAACACATTGCTTACGGGTCATGAGATATCTCGTTTTCATGTTTTTTTCGATTCAATTATTAATTTAAAGAATTAAAACTAGATTTTTTTTATTACGTTACCAGGTTAACGGAGTCTCGCGTATTCTCTTAACACCCTATCGACGGATAACATCATGGAGCTTCACTCACATGTATAGCGGGCGAAAATTAGGGAAATATGAAAAAAGTGCACTTTTTAGAAAACATGTAATATCTTCACATCTAATAGTAGGATTTCAATGAAATTTGGAAAATAGATATCACATAATATTTCGAAGATGTAGAAAACTTGAACTCAATGCTATCAAAATCAATCAATTGAATTTATGCAACTTTGTAAGCACGAAACTTGCAGTGTCAAAATAGCACATTTCATAATTTTTGTATTTTTTCTTAAAAATTAATAAATTTAAGACTAAACACTGGTCAGGCTTTACGAAAAACAACTAAAAACATCATTTCTGTCCAAAAATTAGTGACAATGAAAAAAAAACAAGTATTAGTAAGTGTTTTACTGAAACTTAGCTTACGTTCTGCATAAAACGTATTAATACGCGACCCGCCGACCAGCGCCAGTCTGTGGAACGGGTAAAAATACCCGACTCGCAGATAGTGCGTTAACATATATAGTTAAGGAAAAAAGAAAATTAATGCCAATAAACCCAAAAGTATAACAATCGGGTGGTCATTATAATTATTGCATCGTACATACTCTGTATCATAACCTTATAAAGTGTTTTATTGTTATATTAGGTCGTTCCGAAAGTTTCTTCCTTTTTTTGGTGATAAGTTAAAAAATATTGCATGCGTAATATACTTTTTTTTTGTATTTTACGTTATTTTCTACTCTATTTAACCTTCTTCTATACTTTCAATAATTCAACCTAAAAAATATTGTGCCCGTAGAATTACTAAACAAAGAAAGAAACTTTTGGGACGACATAATTCATCATTTTGTTATTTCAAAAATCGCGTTTTACTTTGTAAGGAAACAATTTTTTTTAGAAAAATCATTTATATCTTCAGTTCTTTTTAATGATAATTACAAAATTAGTATTTTATTTTATTAAATAGGCTCTAATTTTAAAATAGTAGCAAAATTACAAATGGAAGTAAAGAAAATAATAGTCAAATGAGAATTGTTGTTTAATAATTTATTGGATGCGGATATTGGATGCAATAATACTGCACACAAAAATGAACTCTCATGTCAGTGAGCGAGATTCTTGAATTGAGTAATGCTATTAGACATACAAGAACACCCAGCAAAAAACTGTGCGGTGCCTGAAAGCGTGTAGCGCGAACCAGAGTGCCATAAGCAATATGTTAAAGAATTCATCAAAAAAAAAAATAAAATAAAATAAAATAAAATAAAATAAACTAGAGTTTGTTCTGAACGTTATATATAAAAAAAAAAAATAAAATACAAAAGTTTTCACTTCAAAAAAATATAAAAGCAAGGTGTATCAAATAATACTGCAGACAAAAATAAACTTTCAGTGATAACGAAATTCTTGAATTGAATAATGTTATTAGACATAGAAGAACACTCAAAACTGTGCAGTCTCTGGAACAGAGTGCCGTACGCAATGCGTTGAAAAGAAAAGAAAGAAAAAAATCATCAAAAATAGAAACAAAAATAAATTTGAATTTGCTCTAAACGTTGTATGTAAAAAAAAAAAAAAAATAAATAAAGAAGTTTTTACTTTAAAAAAGAAAAACATAAAAGGAAGGAGAGGTGAGTGAAGAGGGGGAGGGTAGTGTAGGGAGAAAAAAATAAATGGCGGATGAAAATCCCAGTCAGTCAGCCAGTGAAGTCAACGAATCCTAGTATAAAATGCCTTTATTCGTAATTAAATATAAGATCGGATTACATGGCAGACTACCGTCATGACGGCACAGGTGGTAGCGGCAGGGGGTGGAATGGAGAGGCTGGGGGGGGGGAGATATTAAAGTTGCGTTTCCATCGTATGAAAACATTTTGCGCATAACGCGGAGAAAATTAGCCTCTTCATTAAACCACCCGCTCGAGATTTACTCAAGATAACGAGGGTACACATCTACCGTTTCTACACCTCCCCCTCTCTGTCTCCTGCCGCAAACCATCACCCTTATTCCCTTCGTCCCCCAAGCACACCGTTACCGGCCTCCTACCTTCTATCTATCTATCCTTTAACTCCCTCTCTCGCTTTCCCATCTCACAACGTTAGTTCGTAATTGAAAATTTGCTTCTAGCGTTAATAAGCGACCAACGACGACGATGACGACGATGACGACGTCAATTCCGTGATGAAGAGAAATTTGTTCGAGGACGAAGCAAATTTCAAAAAGAAAATGAAGAAGAAGAAGTACTACGTGTGTATTATTTATATTTTCATCGATATTTTTTTTTAATTCTGTTCATCCAAGAATATCAAATTAGGGATTTCTATTTAACTGAGTTTGATAAGTATTATCGTCACGAAGAAATGGCAGGATTTTGTGTCATGACTAGTATACTCATCATGCTTATAAAGTAGTGACCATTTACTATTTAACCCATTACCTGCCAATAGCCTTTTCTGGAACGCATTTTTAATTTTTTTTCTTTTTATTAACTGCAACTTCAGAATGAAATAAATTCGTTAAAGTCATGAGATCATAACTAGTGCTTCATGCAAATATTAGAAATTCTTACTATTTTATTTTAAATTAATAATTAATGATATAAAATAATTTTACTATTTAAGACAAAAAAACAATTGTTACAAAAATAGTTTTATTTGGTTAGCATGAATATCATTATACACTTAATTTAATTTTTTTTTGTCCGTTTTTGTATTATGGCGGGTAATGGATTAAATTGTAATTTTTATGAAAAACGAAACATATTCTCAACATTTTTCAAGATTAGTAAAAAGAAATTCAAGATTTGTAAATTACTATTTTTTTGGTTTTATTTTTAGTTCATTTTATCTTAAAAATGAGCAATTTTAACTTCGACTCGTCATCGGTCGATTTTCGCGACAAAACACAGAGGTGCGTATTTTCAAAACGGAGCGCCACAGTTAACTGGTTAATCGGAATTATGACAAAAGAAAGAACAAAAATTTAAATTACGTTAGGGTTTTTAATCTTCTAGGTGTTTGGGGTGTAAGCGAAAAAGATGAAAGAAAGGTGGTGAAAGAAAAAAACAAAAACAAAAAAAAAACTACGCTGTTAAATTAAAAACAAAAAAGAAGGAACACGTTCACGCGGGACGACGATTCGAATTAACCGCGAAATAAAAGTAAAACATTAAAAAAGAAAACACTTCTCGAAATTGGCAAATATATATATAACGAAACGAAAATAAAATTACGTCGAGTTGTGTTATTTTCTAAAAATAAAAAATAAAACAAATACCAAAAAAAGTATTTCGTTTAAGACCAACGAGAAATTTTGCGCCGTTTCTTTTTTACTATTTTCAGTGTTTCTAACGGAACGACGATCTGAACAACGTGCGATATTGATAAATCGAAAAATAAAAAGATTGAACGGGCGGGGGAGGGAGAAAGGGGATAAGGTATGTGTGTGTGAGAGTGAGAGAAGAAACGAAGAAAATTACATTCGAGCGAAAGCTTTGTTTTTGTTTTTTTTATTTTTTCTTCTCGCCTCGTTTTTTTTTCTTTTTAGAAAAGTCGATAGACCAGGAGGGTAAATAATTTTTTTTTCCTTTTTTTTTTATTGTCGGTTCTATTTTCCTTTTTAGTCCCTAACAGGACAACAATCTAAATACCCCACACGTGAAGTTTCCTAACACGCGAGAGAGATACAGTTGATAAGTTAACGAGTTGATTGTTAACGAAAAACGAAAAAAAAAAAGAAAAAGAACGTGTCGTCGAGAAAATAGATTTTATCTAAAATAACCTTGTTTCTTTTTTTTTTTGTTTACACTTTTTAATTGAATACGTCTTAATCGTTTCTCTTATTTAAAACAACGAACAAAGTTGAATCGTATTCGGTTGAATTGAGAATCGAATAGAAACGAAAAAATAAAAAAACCCACCCCATACCCACGCATATATGAAGCCTTTTAATTCTTCCCACACATCTCTCATTATTTCTCGATATACAAATTACGAAATAATATGTGTTTGTAGCTTTTGTAAATTATTTCAAAGTGATTAATATATCAAACACGTCAGCAAATTTAATTTCAACCTTGCTCGTACGCAAAACGCTTACTATTTGACGCCTGTAAAATTCTCGTTTATTACTTTCGACGTTTATGAATAAAAAATGAAAAAAAAAAAAAAATACAAAAAAGAATCCACACGAAAAATGAAATAAAATAAAAATGAAAAAAAATAAATGTGGGATAGGAAGTGGAATGGGGAGAGGGGGAGGGAGTAGCTGTGGGGTTGTAAAGAACAAAACCTAACGAGAAACAAAAATAAATGGATGATAAATAAAGGGAAAACAAAACGTTCGTATCAAATGAATATAACAAAATAATCAATAACAATTAATATCGAAATTATGACACAAGGTATGTATACATGTTACACACGTTAATTATAAGTCATACGAACACTATATGCGTGTATTGTATACACGTTAACGTATATAATTTATCAATCATGAAAATGTGGAGAGAGGGAAAGAGACAGGATTTACTCGGTCGTTAATTAACGTCGGTTAGTTCAAAACCGTCATGAAATTTCACTCGAAATATATTCAAATATTTATATTCTTTTTATTTTGTAAGATCGTTCAATTTTCTAGAAAATGAGGTTGGGTGGGAAAAAGGGTAAAGTAGAAAAGGAATGGGGGGGGGGAAGATTGTTAGAAAGAGTTCACGCCCGAAACCGAAGCTTAGATTTCAAGGGACACACTTTGTGGCACTCTACTTTTCTAAAGAAATACAAATATAAAGAGAATAAGAAAGATAGAGAAAGAGACAGAGAAATAGAAAAAGTTAGAGAATAATAGAATTTAAAAGTTACTTAAACGAGATAGATGGCTAAGTGAACTAACAGTGCCGGATCTAGAAGAAATAGTACAACCGAAGTAGAGTTCGTAAAGATGGGTTTTGAAATTAACTGAACTAAGAATATCGAATTAGTTCGATGAGAAAAGAGGAAACAGGAAAAAAAATTAATAAAATAAAATAAAAGTAGAAAACAAAAGAAAAGTAAAAAAAAATGGGATTGGTTGATGAAAATAAAATAAAATGAAAGAGAAGAACAAGAAGAAGAACACAAAAAAAGGAACAACGAATTAGGTGAGAGAGAGAGAGAGAGAGAAAGAGAGAGGGATGAAAAAAAGAAATCGAAAACAAAAAAAATTGGAACACGCGCGAAATTGCGAAACGAGGTTACGCGTTTCGAGAAAAAAAGGGCTTGTTTATAAGTTTTAGGTTAAATAGAATATAAAATATATCTCTATTTCTTTTCTTTTTTATTTTATTGTTTATTTGTTTGTTTTGTTTTTATTTTAGATATCAATTAAAAGAATAACGCATAGACGAGGAATGAAAACGACAAACGGATCGACGAACTGTCACTTACGTGAACTTTATTCTTTTTTTCTATACCCTTCTCCCTCACCCCTTCACCTTCCCTACGGGCCAGCCCCGCTTTCTCTCGTATTATTTTTTATTTTTTGTTTTCTTTTATCAAACCTCCTGTATCCTCAAGTTCTTTCTTGTTTCTTTTTGATTCTATCCTTTATCCCGGGGTTTTTTGTTTTTTTTATTTGCTCGTTGTATTGTTGGTATTAGTGGTAGAATTGTCGACACGGGGGTGGTTGTCGGGTTTCTCAAGGACGTAGTTTATCGTTGACGATGGCACACCGATCGTTTGAATCGAATGTCAACGTCGCACGATCTCTCTTCTTCGTATCCACGTCGATGAGTTTAACAACATCCCTTAAATTTTTTCTCTCTCTCTCTCTCTTTTTCTTTCTTTTTGTTTCTCTTTTACTCTTCCTTTCTATATATATATGTATGTAAACGGATATCGTTTTCTAACACACACACTCTTACTTTTTTCAATTTCGTCGAAATTTGTTAAATTCTTTAAATTTTTCTTTTCTTCAACAAACTTCAAACAATTTATCTTTCTTCTTCTTCTTCTTCTTCTTCTTCTTCTTCTTTCTTCTTTCTTCTTTCTTCTTTCTTATCTCCTTTATTTTTTATTCTTCTTTTTATTCTTCACTGTACATACATTTTACAAAAAAAAAAAAAAAA
>NW_015148977.1:1018128-1036673 GCF_001465965.1 Polistes dominula
ACTATTGATCGACAAATTTTTTTGTTACAATATCTTCATGATTTTAAATTTATTTGTAACAAATTGTTTGAGAATGAAAAGATCATGTAAAAATGGTCGGTAACTCGATTTTTTTGGAAAATGGAGATAGGCCACTTTCAAAATAGGCGGCCCAATTATATTACCAATCAATAGTTTGGTATTGTTGTTATTATGTACTAAATAGTTTAGAATTATACTAAATCAACATTTTATAACAAAGCCACAGCAACGCGGGGTCGGAGCATCCTACTATGTATATATAAAAATAATATATATAGGAGAAATTCAGGAGTGAATATATATATATATATATATATATATTATGTACGCTTACTATTCTCCGCGTTACGAACCGTTCGACTAGGATTTGGCATCCGTATCTGGTAATTAAGTTCCCACTCTGGTGTACGGTGCAAGCCGCTATACTAAATCGCACTGCAGCAGCTATGCCGATTAAAGGACCGATAATCCCTACCGAGATCGATTTAACCTATGCTTCTGTATCAATTATCCTAGGTGATTGATCATTATCTTTCGATATTAACCTGCTTTCTTGACTACACCTTAATCTTTCTCTTTCTTTTTCTCTTTCTTTATCTTTGTCTTTCTCTTCCTGTTTGAATCGATAATATTTTATTATTATTGTTATAATTAGTTACTCAAATTTAATTTAATAATTATTTCGTTTGCATTACTTTTGTTCCTCTTTTCTCTCTCGAATTTATTTCGTTCTCATCTAATTTATTTTTAGATTATTCAAATCTAATTTATCAAGTTGCAGGAATTTTCTATCGAATTATTTCTAATTTGTTTTTAACTTATTCCATTCTTTTATCACCTAATTGATTGACTATTTCTTTAATAGATCATTAATATTTTAATCATTTATATCTCTCCATTGAAATATCTCTGGAATAGGTTTATTTCTAACTTTTGTTTAAGTAACTTATCAGAAAAAATAAAAAAAATTATCAAACCCTGACTTATAAGAAATTTTTTGAACTTGTATTTTTTTTTATTTTCTTATCTCTATCGTTACTTTATTTTTTTTTATTTTTTATTAAAATACAACGAATGCTTTTTCCAGTTTAAATATTTCTCTTAAAAGGTAGAATTGCTAGAGATAAAAGTAGTAAAGTATATATTTAAGTAGAGTAGAGTAGAGTCAGTACCATTATCGAGTCTAACGAAGAAGATAAATTTCTTTTTTCTTTTTTCATGCGTGAGCATTTTTCTACACTTTTTAAAAAAAGCAAGAAGGCAAAACGGAAGAGAAAAAAAAGAGTAGATAGTAAATAGTAGTAAGTTAAGTATAAGCATTTAATTAATTAGTATTAATTAGTTTATCTTTCTATCAATTTCTTTCATTCTAATTAAATAAATATTTAGTTTTTTTTTGTTGATCTCGGAAATAAAATGTGTATCTTTTCATCTATATCTAATGTGACTTTATTTTTCATATTCTTCATCTTAACGGTTAATTTGAGCAATTAAACGAACGAACGAACGAACGAACTAACTAACGTAGAAACGAAGCAACCAAACGCACGCTTGAATTCATTCGGTAGGAACACTCGAAATTGTGTCTACGTTCCGGAACATCGATCGAATATTCCGCGACACGGGAAATCAACTGCCCGGAAGTTCGAAGGATCGAACAACGTACATGCATGAGAATCTAATCATTCGAGTATTATTCGTCGAACGAACGATGGTCAATATTCGTTCACATTAGATAGACTTCATTATGCATCCCATATTGATTCGAGTTAGCCAGGTACCTAGGTATCAAGGTATGTGCAAATCTCTGCACCTATCCTATAATCGATCAATCAATCGATAAAAAAGAAGAACTAACTTTTACCAATGCTATCTTCTTTTTCTTTTTTTTCAACAAACCGATTTAAGTCATCAATTATATTATTATATTTAAATTATATTATATATTAATTTATATTATATTATTATATTTAAATTATATTATATATTTATATTTTGAAATAAAATGTTAAACGTTATTAAAATTTTATTTTAGATTAATAATCCTTTATTGTCAAAGACCTAATGTTTTCTTCTTTTTCTTTTTCTTTGAGAAAATCAATTTAAACAACCAACGTTATCTTCTAAAATGAAATGTTAAACATTTCAAAAATTTTATATTAGATTGAAAATCCATAATTGTTAAAGACCTAATGTTATCTTCTTCTTCTTCTTCTTTGAACAAAACGATTTTGACCTACTGACATTAACTTTTAAAATGAATTGTTAAACATTTCAAAGATATTATATCAGATGGAAAATCCATAATTGTTAAAAACCTAATGTAATCTTTTTTTTCTTATAGCAAACCGATTTAACCAATCAACGTTATCTTCTAAAATGAAATGTTAAACATTTCGAGGATTTTAGTTCCGATTGAAAATCCACTATTGTTGAAGGGCCGTCGATTGACTTTATTTTCTTTTAAAAAAAAAGAAAAAACTACACGATGACTAGCAATTTCCTCCCATCGATCGTAAAACGTTTTTCCTTTTGGAGCTTTTCATATTTTTCGTCTTCATTCCTAAACGAACAATTTGTACCGAACTATGCTTTTTATTTTAACACGAAAATGTTCAACACATTCGACAGATCGAATCGTTTTTCGACAGTTTATCGAGGGCTTGCTTGTTGGTTCTTCTATATATATATATATATATTCTTTTTTTTTATTTGTTTGTTCATTCAAAATATAAAAAAAAAATAACATATGCGAATGTTATGATTTGGTAATAATAATTGAACGTTTCAAAAAATATTCACACATTTTCAATGGTAGAATTTTTTTTGACAGTGTCCACTCCCCGTTATAAATCGCAAACGAGAATGAGTTCGTTCGTCCGGCAACAAACCCCTACCCCTACCCCTACCCTTCTCTTCTTCCTCCTCCCTTTTGCACCCATCCTTCCCATCAGTAGTTCGAAAAGGTTGTAATTTAACGCTTGTCAGAAAAACCCACGCTATTTCCTTGTTACGCGGTCGAGACTAATGGCATCACCGAGGGGAAATGATAACCTCTCGGTACGGTTAAAAAAAAAAGAGATAAAAAAAAATAGATAAAAAAAGAAAATAAAACATTTTTCGTTGCGATCCTATGAGAGCGCGAAAATATGTCAACATTAGTGCGAAAGTGCAACTATCGAGTGTCCTATGTACACATTCACACGTATGTATACATGCATACATATACGTGTACGAGTACGTGTGTTTAGTATAAAAAAAAATATAAAAAAAATAAATATTGAGAATACGTGTATAATCTCGATACAATTTAAGTTTTTTCTTTTTTTTTTTCGTTCGAAGTGTTGACAATTTTTCAACGATCTTTATCTTCTTATATTTTATTGTATCTTCTGAAAAATCGATGTACATTAAAAAAAAAAAAAATAACAAGGGAAAAGAAACTAAAATAAAAAGAAAAGGAAGAAATAGAAGAAGAAAAAATATTAACGAAATAACATCGAATACGTAAGTACATATTTTTTTGATTTGTTTTTATTAACCTTTTCTACAAATCTTATGAGGGTGCTCGAAAAGTAGGTTAAAAAAAAAAAATCATATTTTAACAACTACACGCTAAAATGTGGAAAATGTATGTGACGTATAATCTTGACCCGTTATATAGGTAATTTGTTTTTTTTTCTTTTTTCTATTTTATTCTATTTAATTCTATTTGTTTTTTATTTTTATTTTTTTTTCATTTTTTTACTTTCTATTTCCTTTGAAAAGAATCAACGGACAGATATATTTAGGATGATATGTCTTCCATCATTACGAAGAACGTTATTGATCGTTCTTCGAATGAGGAAAAAAAGGGAGAAAAAAAATAAAGAAGAAGAAGAAGAAGAGAAACCGAAACGAGAAGGATACGATCATCAAGGCATTCGATCCATCTTCAACCGGCAAAACGCTCAGTTTCAACACGACAGTCCTTTAAGCGAACGACCTAGCAAAAGAAAAAAGAGAAAAGGAAAAGAAAAAAAAAAAAATCCATGACTGCCGAAGGAAGGAAAACGATGGAAAATCTACCAAGAGTACCAGCAATTTCTGTAATCCCATGATCGAAAGGATCTTCTAATGTGAAATCATTTTCTAAGCCGTTTTGCTAATGAAAAAATTCAGAAACGAATTTCTACACGTTTTATTTTTATTTTTTTTTTTTTCATAGAAAATTGTCGTTTTCTAATTTCTTTTTTCTTTTTTACATATTTCTTCAATATTTTGTAAAATAAATAAATAAATATTTTATACTAATATATATATATATAATAATATATATTTTAAATAAAAATATATATAATATATATTATTATATTATAATATTATATATATTATATAATTATATTATAATATATTACAATATAATATTATAATTTTAATTATATTTTTTAATTTTATTATAATAATTTTTATTATTAATATTTTAATTGTATTAATTTTAATATTATAATATTATATAATAATAATTATATAGTACTTATTATGTAATTATATTTATATTAATATATTATTTTATTATAATATTAAAAATTAATATAATTATATATTAATATAATTAATATATAACGTAATTATATATATACATAAAACATAATATATATACATATAATATAACAGTATTATGTTAATTAAATATTAATAAAAAAAAAATATATTAACTAGTTCTAATATATATTTTAAATGCATCATCATTGTCGTCATCATCGTCAATTCATTATTTATGTTGAGATTTATAAAAATAAAAATAAAAATTCATACAAAAAAAATGCAATTAATATTAATTATATAATATTTGAAACATTTGACGGAAAAATGTTGAAAAATGTAATATTAACACGTTCGAACGTATTCGAAAGCGAGTATAAGAAAAATTTCGTTTTAATTCTACGACAGTACTTGACAGTAAAACACAACTTTTGAAAAATATTTTTTATCGACTAATAAGGCTTATGAAAACAAAACAAAAAAAAGAGGGAAAAAAAACAGAAAGGGTTGAAACTTTTTCGTGCGAAAGAAAATGAAACGTAAGTGAGAAATAGGTGGAACTATCGTGTGTGTTTTTTTTTCTTTTCCCTTAGAAACACTCTTTACAACATAACACAACAACCATAATATATACGAACACAAATAAGCGCGCGCGCGCGCACAAACATTCGTTCATCATTTTTGGCACGTACGCTCGAAACCAAAACTAACGAGGTTAATCCCGTTAACGAGATTCTTATTTTTTTTTTTTATTCTTCTTCTTTATTTAAACAAAAAAAAAGAAAAAAAAAGAAAACAAGAAGTATTTTTTTTCTTCTTAATTCTTGTTTTTTACCACGTAAAACTTGTAAATTAATAGACCTGCTTTCGTACACTCCTGTGGTCCATGGGTACGATATAATTACGACCAAGTATATCGAAATAAAACAGGGCAAAAGAGAAAGAAAGAAAAAAAAGAAAAAAAAAGATGAAAAGAACGAAAAAAAAAAGAAAAAGTACGAAAAGAAGAAAGTATTTTTAAAAAATGTAATTTTCTTTCTCTCTCTCTCTCTCTCTCTCTCTCTCTCTCTCTCTCTCTCTCATTTTCAAAGAAAAAAAAATCGATCAATCCAATTGCTTCTAATTGCAACGAATTCTCGTATCGATCCTATTGCGTGTATTCCCTGAAATTGTGTATTCACGTGTATTCCTTCTATATATATATGCGTGTACATACAATGTAAATACACCAACAGAAGATACACACGTATATATACATAGCCGGTGGTGGTGGTTCAGTTGGAATCGCATTTGCAAACAAATTACGATTAAAGCGATCACTACTTGGTGGGACGTTTGCAACAAGATTCGATAGGAAGAAGATCGATAGATCGAATCGAAATAAGTCACAGTTGTTCCCCTCATCTTCTCTCACCATTCAGTCCTCCCTCTCCCAGCCACCAATTTATTTATTACTCTTCTTTACCACGCCTTCCCTCATCCCACCCTCATTCCAATCCGATATTTCTATAACGACCTAATCTCTAATTGGTCGATCGTAAATCGACCACTTCTTCAATTTTCTCTCTTACTTTTTTTCTGTTTTTTTTTTTTTTTTTATTACTTTCTCTTTTCTTTTCTATTTTTTTTCTTATTCTTCCAGCACCTTTTCATTTCTTCTGGAAAAGAAATAGAGCAAAATCTCGGAGAACGGTNAAAATAAAAAGAAAGAAACAAATTCCGATATCATATCTTGAAGCTGATAAGAGGATACAAAAAAAAAAAAAAAAAATAAAAAGAAAGAAACAAATTCCGATATCATATCTTGAAGCTGATAAGAGGATACAATAAGAGAGTATAAAGAAGAGGAAGAAGAAGAAGAAGGTGAAGAAAACAAAAAAAAAAAAATAAGAAAAGAAAAAGAAACAGGCGTGAAAATGGCCGAGAGATACGAAACGATAGAAAATTTAATCGAAATTTAAAAAAACTATGAAGAACAGTAACGATGAATGACAGGTAACAAGGGATAAAAATATACTGAAAGATAGAAGAAGAAGAAGAAGAAGAAGAAGAAGAAGAGGAAGAAGAAGAAGAAGAAGATGAAGAAAAAAAAAACAAGCAAAAGAAAAAGAAAAAATACAAAAGGAAAGAAGGTTGACAAACAGAAAGATAGAAATAGAAAGAAAGAGAGAGAGAGAGAGAGAGAGAAAAGGGAGGAGGCAAGGAAGAAAAAGTTTCAGAAAATAATCAAAAGTTATAAAACAAAATAAAAATATATATACATATTCTCTATATACATATATGTATACATATATATGTATATATGTATATATGTATATATATATATATATGTATTATAAATCGAGACTCGCGTAAAGATAACGAACGTTCGACGGAAGAACGGAGAAGCGCGCGCGTGTTCGACGCCGATCTGAATTGCACTGGCCGGTTCAGCCCTTTACTCCGTCGGAGGGGTAGCTACTGAGGGAGGGGGGAGGAACAGAGAGAGAGAGAGACGAAACGAAAAGAGACAGAGACAGAGAACGAGAGTAAGAGAGAGTATGTGTACATGTATTTGCATTTGTATGTGTGTTGTGTGTGTGAGAGAGAGAGAGAGTGAGAATCTGTGGAGGGGCAGGGATAAACACAGTGGAGGCAACCGAGAGGAAAGAGAGAGAGGGAAGATATGGGAGGAGAAGATGAGGAGAGAGGGAATATACTACCTATATATATATATATATATACATCCCTCTCTCTCTCTCTCTCTCTTTTCCTCTAAATCTCTTTTCTCTCTCTCTCTCTCTCTCTCGCACTAACAGTATCCACCACTGTTGAAAACCACGGTGGTAGATTTCGCGCGACTCCCACGAGGTTGAGGATGCTGTGGAAGTTAAAGGAGAAGGAAGAGTAGGGACTAGAAAGAGAAAGAAATAGGATTGGTGGGAGGTAGTTCCCAGAGAGAGAGAGAGAGAGAGTATTAGGAGGGGGAGAGTGAGAGAGAGAGAGGGGAGAAGAAATGAGATGAGAGAGGGTGAATCGAGCATGGTTATGGTGTGTCTGTGCGCCCCGCGTTTGCTCTACCACCGGCCTTCCTTCACCTTTACGAAATTAAAACAAAAACGGGCGCAGAGAAAAGGCGCAGATCTTGACGCGTTGCTCTAGATCATGCGGTAGTAGTAGTAGTATCATTCCCTTTGAGTAAAGCTCTAAAAAAATAAAAAATAAAAAAAGAAGACTTTCTTAGTTTTTCTTTGGTGTGGGTGTGTGTGTGTGTGTATCTTTGTTTTGTCTCTTTTTAGTCGTCGTCTTCGTCCTAAATTCAATCCCCAGATTTGTGATAATTTCTATTATAATTCAGTGAGTTTACGGTAAATTCACTTCTTGGTTCTTGTTATTATTCTATTCTTACTCTCGTGATCTATTTCTTGACCCCGGGCTAGTCTAGATTGAATTATTTGTCTATGTATATCTGTTTATCTTTCTATTAAGGTTTATGTACATGTGCATGTATACATGGCATGAGCGCATGTTCGTGCGTGTGTGTATGTATTTTATATGTGAATACACGTTTCGTATTCTATTTCCTTCCATTAGCAACTAACTGCGTGGATAGTTGTTTAGTTTTTAGTATTATAAGTTAAGGGATGATATATTTTACGTATTCAGTTCTAGATTAGTCAGATATAAAATATATATATATATATATATATATATATATANATTATATATTAATATAATTAATATATAACGTAATTATATATATACATAAAACATAATATATATACATATAATATAACAGTATTATGTTAATTAAATATTAATAAAAAAAAAATATATTAACTAGTTCTAATATATATTTTAAATGCATCATCATTGTCGTCATCATCGTCAATTCATTATTTATGTTGAGATTTATAAAAATAAAAATAAAAATTCATACAAAAAAAATGCAATTAATATTAATTATATAATATTTGAAACATTTGACGGAAAAATGTTGAAAAATGTAATATTAACACGTTCGAACGTATTCGAAAGCGAGTATAAGAAAAATTTCGTTTTAATTCTACGACAGTACTTGACAGTAAAACACAACTTTTGAAAAATATTTTTTATCGACTAATAAGGCTTATGAAAACAAAACAAAAAAAAGAGGGAAAAAAAACAGAAAGGGTTGAAACTTTTTCGTGCGAAAGAAAATGAAACGTAAGTGAGAAATAGGTGGAACTATCGTGTGTGTTTTTTTTTCTTTTCCCTTAGAAACACTCTTTACAACATAACACAACAACCATAATATATACGAACACAAATAAGCGCGCGCGCGCGCACAAACATTCGTTCATCATTTTTGGCACGTACGCTCGAAACCAAAACTAACGAGGTTAATCCCGTTAACGAGATTCTTATTTTTTTTTTTTATTCTTCTTCTTTATTTAAACAAAAAAAAAGAAAAAAAAAGAAAACAAGAAGTATTTTTTTTCTTCTTAATTCTTGTTTTTTACCACGTAAAACTTGTAAATTAATAGACCTGCTTTCGTACACTCCTGTGGTCCATGGGTACGATATAATTACGACCAAGTATATCGAAATAAAACAGGGCAAAAGAGAAAGAAAGAAAAAAAAGAAAAAAAAAGATGAAAAGAACGAAAAAAAAAAGAAAAAGTACGAAAAGAAGAAAGTATTTTTAAAAAATGTAATTTTCTTTCTCTCTCTCTCTCTCTCTCTCTCTCTCTCTCTCTCTCTCTCTCATTTTCAAAGAAAAAAAAATCGATCAATCCAATTGCTTCTAATTGCAACGAATTCTCGTATCGATCCTATTGCGTGTATTCCCTGAAATTGTGTATTCACGTGTATTCCTTCTATATATATATGCGTGTACATACAATGTAAATACACCAACAGAAGATACACACGTATATATACATAGCCGGTGGTGGTGGTTCAGTTGGAATCGCATTTGCAAACAAATTACGATTAAAGCGATCACTACTTGGTGGGACGTTTGCAACAAGATTCGATAGGAAGAAGATCGATAGATCGAATCGAAATAAGTCACAGTTGTTCCCCTCATCTTCTCTCACCATTCAGTCCTCCCTCTCCCAGCCACCAATTTATTTATTACTCTTCTTTACCACGCCTTCCCTCATCCCACCCTCATTCCAATCCGATATTTCTATAACGACCTAATCTCTAATTGGTCGATCGTAAATCGACCACTTCTTCAATTTTCTCTCTTACTTTTTTTCTGTTTTTTTTTTTTTTTTTATTACTTTCTCTTTTCTTTTCTATTTTTTTTCTTATTCTTCCAGCACCTTTTCATTTCTTCTGGAAAAGAAATAGAGCAAAATCTCGGAGAACGGTCTCTCTCACTTTTTTTTTAAAGAGGTTGAGAAACTAACGAACAGATCGGAAGAATTTTTTTTCTTCTTTATCTTCTTCTATTTTTTTTTCGAGAAGATTCAGGAATACTATTTAGAATTCGAAGGGACAAAACTTTAATGAAGATGATGCCTTTTTATCTTCATCTTCTTCTTTTTTTTCTCTATCTGTCTGTATATATGTCTGTCATTCTCCGTCTTTTTTTTCTCAACTTTGCCGCTTATTAACATACTCATTAGGATAATTCTTTTTAATAATCGACTTCCTCATTTCGATAACGATCGTTCACAAAAGTCATTACCAATTTCTTCCAACCTTTTTACTCTTATGATCTCTTCCATTTCTTTTTTCTCCTATAATTATGAGAAATAAATTTTACTTGGAACTTGATAGACACGTATAATTGATTATTCTAAATATTAATAATATTAATAATAATAATAATTATAATAATAATAATAATAATAATAACAATAATATTAATAATACAAATATAAGGTATTTTTTGTAAACCTTATACATATATATATATATATTTGTTATTAATCAACTATTTTCTACAAGCATATTTCTCGTCAAACAAATTGGCTACAATTACGATAATTAATATTTCCCCAAGTGTCATCGTCGTCGTCGTCGTCGTCGTTGTCGTCGTCGTCGTCGTCGTCGTCGTAGATGAATATAATTTTGATTAATTGAATCTACCCTTTTTCATCAAATCAATTAGAATTAGAAAAAGTTGTTACAATTAAACGTAATACATCATTTTGCGACACGTAAGATCGTGATTCGTGATATTTTTTTCTCAAATCTTCTTCTATCATATAGGCCGCCTATTTTGAAAGTGGCGGAGGTAGCTCCGTTTATGTTCAAATCCAGATATTGAAGGATTTGCGTTTCAATGCAATGAAAAATATACGTTCAAGATACTAACGAGTTATACTGCTTGAGTGTATCTCTTTCAATTTATATTTCCTATTAAAGTAGTGGCAATTATTAAATGAATAATATGAGTTTTCTAACCACGAATGGAGTTAGTCCATTGACAAAATCAACAATTTAATTTTTTATAAATTTCGAAGGGTCTCTTAACTCCATTCAACATAATTTGAGATACTTCAAATTGAAAAAAAACAATACTCAATTTATTTTACATATCTTTAAAACACTTCAGGAACATAATTTATGCGATTCAAAACATTTTTTAACTATATAACGTACAAAATTACAAATATAACCTACAAAACAATTTACTACTCATCTACATTTTGTGTGTGTGAAAGGGATTTGAAGAAATCATGATGTTCCGGTGATATATATCGTAATAGGTCAATTATGTCCTTGAATTTTGTTGTTGTAATTTGTCTGATATTTTATATAGTAATGTTAATACAATATTTTCGAACTTTTTTGATCTACTCCGACGTGGTAATAAATTCAGGACTTTTAAATTTTCATTCTCATTCATTGATGTCTTATAGAAAATTTTATACGGTTTATTTCTGACAAAAAGCATCCACAACATATTTTTAACCAGTTTATTGATTCCTCATCAGAATTCTTTACTCTTTTCAAAATTTCGTATTCTAATAATTTTGTTACTACAAAATCTCTTTGTTTCATTTAATTGACAATAAAGTATTATCATATTTACTCGGAATATAAGCAACCTCAAATGCTTTATTGATACATAACATAAAGTTGTACAATAACCAGCTGCAACCGGAAAATAATAAATGACGAATAGAGATAAGTCACTTTCAAAATAAACTTTTCATCATACTATTGATCGACAAATTTTTTTGTTACAATATCTTCATGATTTTAAATTTATTTGTAACAAATTGTTTGAGAATGAAAAGATCATGTAAAAATGTGACTATTACGGTAGCTAACTCAATTTTTTTGGAAAATGGAGATAGGCCACTTTCAAAATAGACAGCCCATATATCCGAGTTATAATCACTTAACATATCCGTTTTCAAAAAATTTCACCCATAATTGCTCCGATTGAAAAATGATAATACCATCTAACTAATCGAAACAAATTAAACTTTTCGAAATTTATTTTTCTATTTTATCATCGTTCGTTGATTCAAAGTATGCGTAAATATCGGAAAGTTCTGTCTGTTTTTAGAATAAAAAGTAAAAGAAAATAATTTTTTCACACATACCTCGAATAAAATTTATTGAATAATATAATTGGCATCATTATTTATAATTTCTTGACAGTTTGATGGAAGTTTTTATAATTCCATTTAAACAAAATTCCTTATTCCTAGAAATGAAAAATTAAACCAGTGTTTGTTTGATCGAACAGAACTTTCCTGTAAACATAATATTGTCGGGTGTTATTTACTTTTGCGAAACAAAACTCACGTGAAAAAATTAAACCCGCATAAAAATGTTAACAACACATTGCTTACGGGTCATGAGATATCTCGTTTTCATGTTTTTTTCGATTCAATTATTAATTTAAAGAATTAAAACTAGATTTTTTTTATTACGTTACCAGGTTAACGGAGTCTCGCGTATTCTCTTAACACCCTATCGACGGATAACATCATGGAGCTTCACTCACATGTATAGCGGGCGAAAATTAGGGAAATATGAAAAAAGTGCACTTTTTAGAAAACATGTAATATCTTCACATCTAATAGTAGGATTTCAATGAAATTTGGAAAATAGATATCACATAATATTTCGAAGATGTAGAAAACTTGAACTCAATGCTATCAAAATCAATCAATTGAATTTATGCAACTTTGTAAGCACGAAACTTGCAGTGTCAAAATAGCACATTTCATAATTTTTGTATTTTTTCTTAAAAATTAATAAATTTAAGACTAAACACTGGTCAGGCTTTACGAAAAACAACTAAAAACATCATTTCTGTCCAAAAATTAGTGACAATGAAAAAAAAACAAGTATTAGTAAGTGTTTTACTGAAACTTAGCTTACGTTCTGCATAAAACGTATTAATACGCGACCCGCCGACCAGCGCCAGTCTGTGGAACGGGTAAAAATACCCGACTCGCAGATAGTGCGTTAACATATATAGTTAAGGAAAAAAGAAAATTAATGCCAATAAACCCAAAAGTATAACAATCGGGTGGTCATTATAATTATTGCATCGTACATACTCTGTATCATAACCTTATAAAGTGTTTTATTGTTATATTAGGTCGTTCCGAAAGTTTCTTCCTTTTTTTGGTGATAAGTTAAAAAATATTGCATGCGTAATATACTTTTTTTTTGTATTTTACGTTATTTTCTACTCTATTTAACCTTCTTCTATACTTTCAATAATTCAACCTAAAAAATATTGTGCCCGTAGAATTACTAAACAAAGAAAGAAACTTTTGGGACGACATAATTCATCATTTTGTTATTTCAAAAATCGCGTTTTACTTTGTAAGGAAACAATTTTTTTTAGAAAAATCATTTATATCTTCAGTTCTTTTTAATGATAATTACAAAATTAGTATTTTATTTTATTAAATAGGCTCTAATTTTAAAATAGTAGCAAAATTACAAATGGAAGTAAAGAAAATAATAGTCAAATGAGAATTGTTGTTTAATAATTTATTGGATGCGGATATTGGATGCAATAATACTGCACACAAAAATGAACTCTCATGTCAGTGAGCGAGATTCTTGAATTGAGTAATGCTATTAGACATACAAGAACACCCAGCAAAAAACTGTGCGGTGCCTGAAAGCGTGTAGCGCGAACCAGAGTGCCATAAGCAATATGTTAAAGAATTCATCAAAAAAAAAAATAAAATAAAATAAAATAAAATAAAATAAACTAGAGTTTGTTCTGAACGTTATATATAAAAAAAAAAAATAAAATACAAAAGTTTTCACTTCAAAAAAATATAAAAGCAAGGTGTATCAAATAATACTGCAGACAAAAATAAACTTTCAGTGATAACGAAATTCTTGAATTGAATAATGTTATTAGACATAGAAGAACACTCAAAACTGTGCAGTCTCTGGAACAGAGTGCCGTACGCAATGCGTTGAAAAGAAAAGAAAGAAAAAAATCATCAAAAATAGAAACAAAAATAAATTTGAATTTGCTCTAAACGTTGTATGTAAAAAAAAAAAAAAAATAAATAAAGAAGTTTTTACTTTAAAAAAGAAAAACATAAAAGGAAGGAGAGGTGAGTGAAGAGGGGGAGGGTAGTGTAGGGAGAAAAAAATAAATGGCGGATGAAAATCCCAGTCAGTCAGCCAGTGAAGTCAACGAATCCTAGTATAAAATGCCTTTATTCGTAATTAAATATAAGATCGGATTACATGGCAGACTACCGTCATGACGGCACAGGTGGTAGCGGCAGGGGGTGGAATGGAGAGGCTGGGGGGGGGGAGATATTAAAGTTGCGTTTCCATCGTATGAAAACATTTTGCGCATAACGCGGAGAAAATTAGCCTCTTCATTAAACCACCCGCTCGAGATTTACTCAAGATAACGAGGGTACACATCTACCGTTTCTACACCTCCCCCTCTCTGTCTCCTGCCGCAAACCATCACCCTTATTCCCTTCGTCCCCCAAGCACACCGTTACCGGCCTCCTACCTTCTATCTATCTATCCTTTAACTCCCTCTCTCGCTTTCCCATCTCACAACGTTAGTTCGTAATTGAAAATTTGCTTCTAGCGTTAATAAGCGACCAACGACGACGATGACGACGATGACGACGTCAATTCCGTGATGAAGAGAAATTTGTTCGAGGACGAAGCAAATTTCAAAAAGAAAATGAAGAAGAAGAAGTACTACGTGTGTATTATTTATATTTTCATCGATATTTTTTTTTAATTCTGTTCATCCAAGAATATCAAATTAGGGATTTCTATTTAACTGAGTTTGATAAGTATTATCGTCACGAAGAAATGGCAGGATTTTGTGTCATGACTAGTATACTCATCATGCTTATAAAGTAGTGACCATTTACTATTTAACCCATTACCTGCCAATAGCCTTTTCTGGAACGCATTTTTAATTTTTTTTCTTTTTATTAACTGCAACTTCAGAATGAAATAAATTCGTTAAAGTCATGAGATCATAACTAGTGCTTCATGCAAATATTAGAAATTCTTACTATTTTATTTTAAATTAATAATTAATGATATAAAATAATTTTACTATTTAAGACAAAAAAACAATTGTTACAAAAATAGTTTTATTTGGTTAGCATGAATATCATTATACACTTAATTTAATTTTTTTTTGTCCGTTTTTGTATTATGGCGGGTAATGGATTAAATTGTAATTTTTATGAAAAACGAAACATATTCTCAACATTTTTCAAGATTAGTAAAAAGAAATTCAAGATTTGTAAATTACTATTTTTTTGGTTTTATTTTTAGTTCATTTTATCTTAAAAATGAGCAATTTTAACTTCGACTCGTCATCGGTCGATTTTCGCGACAAAACACAGAGGTGCGTATTTTCAAAACGGAGCGCCACAGTTAACTGGTTAATCGGAATTATGACAAAAGAAAGAACAAAAATTTAAATTACGTTAGGGTTTTTAATCTTCTAGGTGTTTGGGGTGTAAGCGAAAAAGATGAAAGAAAGGTGGTGAAAGAAAAAAACAAAAACAAAAAAAAAACTACGCTGTTAAATTAAAAACAAAAAAGAAGGAACACGTTCACGCGGGACGACGATTCGAATTAACCGCGAAATAAAAGTAAAACATTAAAAAAGAAAACACTTCTCGAAATTGGCAAATATATATATAACGAAACGAAAATAAAATTACGTCGAGTTGTGTTATTTTCTAAAAATAAAAAATAAAACAAATACCAAAAAAAGTATTTCGTTTAAGACCAACGAGAAATTTTGCGCCGTTTCTTTTTTACTATTTTCAGTGTTTCTAACGGAACGACGATCTGAACAACGTGCGATATTGATAAATCGAAAAATAAAAAGATTGAACGGGCGGGGGAGGGAGAAAGGGGATAAGGTATGTGTGTGTGAGAGTGAGAGAAGAAACGAAGAAAATTACATTCGAGCGAAAGCTTTGTTTTTGTTTTTTTTATTTTTTCTTCTCGCCTCGTTTTTTTTTCTTTTTAGAAAAGTCGATAGACCAGGAGGGTAAATAATTTTTTTTTCCTTTTTTTTTTATTGTCGGTTCTATTTTCCTTTTTAGTCCCTAACAGGACAACAATCTAAATACCCCACACGTGAAGTTTCCTAACACGCGAGAGAGATACAGTTGATAAGTTAACGAGTTGATTGTTAACGAAAAACGAAAAAAAAAAAGAAAAAGAACGTGTCGTCGAGAAAATAGATTTTATCTAAAATAACCTTGTTTCTTTTTTTTTTTGTTTACACTTTTTAATTGAATACGTCTTAATCGTTTCTCTTATTTAAAACAACGAACAAAGTTGAATCGTATTCGGTTGAATTGAGAATCGAATAGAAACGAAAAAATAAAAAAACCCACCCCATACCCACGCATATATGAAGCCTTTTAATTCTTCCCACACATCTCTCATTATTTCTCGATATACAAATTACGAAATAATATGTGTTTGTAGCTTTTGTAAATTATTTCAAAGTGATTAATATATCAAACACGTCAGCAAATTTAATTTCAACCTTGCTCGTACGCAAAACGCTTACTATTTGACGCCTGTAAAATTCTCGTTTATTACTTTCGACGTTTATGAATAAAAAATGAAAAAAAAAAAAAAATACAAAAAAGAATCCACACGAAAAATGAAATAAAATAAAAATGAAAAAAAATAAATGTGGGATAGGAAGTGGAATGGGGAGAGGGGGAGGGAGTAGCTGTGGGGTTGTAAAGAACAAAACCTAACGAGAAACAAAAATAAATGGATGATAAATAAAGGGAAAACAAAACGTTCGTATCAAATGAATATAACAAAATAATCAATAACAATTAATATCGAAATTATGACACAAGGTATGTATACATGTTACACACGTTAATTATAAGTCATACGAACACTATATGCGTGTATTGTATACACGTTAACGTATATAATTTATCAATCATGAAAATGTGGAGAGAGGGAAAGAGACAGGATTTACTCGGTCGTTAATTAACGTCGGTTAGTTCAAAACCGTCATGAAATTTCACTCGAAATATATTCAAATATTTATATTCTTTTTATTTTGTAAGATCGTTCAATTTTCTAGAAAATGAGGTTGGGTGGGAAAAAGGGTAAAGTAGAAAAGGAATGGGGGGGGGGAAGATTGTTAGAAAGAGTTCACGCCCGAAACCGAAGCTTAGATTTCAAGGGACACACTTTGTGGCACTCTACTTTTCTAAAGAAATACAAATATAAAGAGAATAAGAAAGATAGAGAAAGAGACAGAGAAATAGAAAAAGTTAGAGAATAATAGAATTTAAAAGTTACTTAAACGAGATAGATGGCTAAGTGAACTAACAGTGCCGGATCTAGAAGAAATAGTACAACCGAAGTAGAGTTCGTAAAGATGGGTTTTGAAATTAACTGAACTAAGAATATCGAATTAGTTCGATGAGAAAAGAGGAAACAGGAAAAAAAATTAATAAAATAAAATAAAAGTAGAAAACAAAAGAAAAGTAAAAAAAAATGGGATTGGTTGATGAAAATAAAATAAAATGAAAGAGAAGAACAAGAAGAAGAACACAAAAAAAGGAACAACGAATTAGGTGAGAGAGAGAGAGAGAGAGAAAGAGAGAGGGATGAAAAAAAGAAATCGAAAACAAAAAAAATTGGAACACGCGCGAAATTGCGAAACGAGGTTACGCGTTTCGAGAAAAAAAGGGCTTGTTTATAAGTTTTAGGTTAAATAGAATATAAAATATATCTCTATTTCTTTTCTTTTTTATTTTATTGTTTATTTGTTTGTTTTGTTTTTATTTTAGATATCAATTAAAAGAATAACGCATAGACGAGGAATGAAAACGACAAACGGATCGACGAACTGTCACTTACGTGAACTTTATTCTTTTTTTCTATACCCTTCTCCCTCACCCCTTCACCTTCCCTACGGGCCAGCCCCGCTTTCTCTCGTATTATTTTTTATTTTTTGTTTTCTTTTATCAAACCTCCTGTATCCTCAAGTTCTTTCTTGTTTCTTTTTGATTCTATCCTTTATCCCGGGGTTTTTTGTTTTTTTTATTTGCTCGTTGTATTGTTGGTATTAGTGGTAGAATTGTCGACACGGGGGTGGTTGTCGGGTTTCTCAAGGACGTAGTTTATCGTTGACGATGGCACACCGATCGTTTGAATCGAATGTCAACGTCGCACGATCTCTCTTCTTCGTATCCACGTCGATGAGTTTAACAACATCCCTTAAATTTTTTCTCTCTCTCTCTCTCTTTTTCTTTCTTTTTGTTTCTCTTTTACTCTTCCTTTCTATATATATATGTATGTAAACGGATATCGTTTTCTAACACACACACTCTTACTTTTTTCAATTTCGTCGAAATTTGTTAAATTCTTTAAATTTTTCTTTTCTTCAACAAACTTCAAACAATTTATCTTTCTTCTTCTTCTTCTTCTTCTTCTTCTTCTTCTTTCTTCTTTCTTCTTTCTTCTTTCTTATCTCCTTTATTTTTTATTCTTCTTTTTATTCTTCACTGTACATACATTTTACAAAAAAAAAAAAAAAA
>NW_015148977.1:1038223-1049618 GCF_001465965.1 Polistes dominula
ATACATATGAATGTAGTTTGTAGGATTATCTATAGAATTTTGTTCATAGCTTAGACAGAGATACATTTAACAAACTTAAATCAAATCTAATATAAAAAAGAATAACAAATCGTCCAAATATTTGAACATACTTTTTACGAGTGACTTCAACAAAATTATCTTGACTCTTTTAATATTATATATTTAAGTACAGAGTATACTATAAAGCGAAATCTTTTTAAAATGAGAACGCTTGTGGGTGTCTCAATTGCTTACGTACAACATGTGAAGAAAGTCATTGGGGAAAAAAAAGTAAGCTCGGTTGAAATTTTGTATCCACCTCCGTTATATTACACACTTCTTTGAACATCCTGAACAATTTTTCTTCAAAAATAATTTCTTATATAATTAAAGTTTATTACATTCAATCACATTCACTAGCTATAATCAACCCCTATAGACACTTGTGTATGTGTGTGTCTGTGTATGTATACGCATAAGTTTACGTATGTGTATATGTTATTTACATAATTAACGTTTCACCAACACATTCGTCTAATCTTTTCTTTTTCTTATTTTTGCTTTCTTTTTCAAAAAACTATTTTTATTGATCTAATTTTTCTTCATTTCAGGTAAAACAAAGGATTCACACACCTAATTGCAACTAACTGACCTTACATAAAACAGTTTTCTTATGACCTCGAGAATAGTATATGGTATCGATAAAGAACTGGTGGGATTCGAAAGAGACAGAATGAATGAATGAATGAATGAATGAATGAATGAATGAAAGAAAGATATAAAGAGAGAGAAAGAAAAAGGAAACAGGAGAAAACGAAGTGCGCTTCTTGTTCTTTCGACTTTTCCGCCTAAGAGAAGAGAACATCGGCTAACGGCTTATCCCACCAGCTTTTTCCACCAAAGATTTACGAAAGCGAAGCGAGATTTAGCAGTTTCACGGATTCTTCTTTACGATTCGAAAAAGTAATACCTACGCTTTCAAACTCGAACGATGACAAAATTCTAACAAAAGTTTTTATCAATTTTAATATCCCTATATCATTCATTTACATATGTTATTTAATATATACATGTCGTTATATTTTTAAACTTTATAAAAAATTCTTACTAATAACATGATTTCCTAATTGTACTGAAATAAAATTAAAATATAATAGAAATTATATAATATTTAAAATTATAAATTAAAATATTATATAATTTATATAACATTTAAAAATATAAATTAATATAATAAATAATAATTTAATAATAATAAATTAAATATATTATATTAAAGTAATATAATATAAATTATATAATATTTCAAATTATAAAAATTAAAATATTATATAATTTATATTAATATATTAATATAATAATAAAAATATAATCGAATATAATATAATTTTAAAGTAATATTATATTAAAATAATATTATACTACTTTATAAAGTAATTTATAATATAATTTTAATTAAAATATATTATAAATTACTTGAAATGAATTTAAAAAAAAAAGAACAAAATCATCTTCAAATTTTACCCTTCCATATGATTAAATAAAGCAAAGATTTAAAATTGTTTAAAAACGAAACCAAAAAAGAAAATACAATTTCTGATTTATTTATCCCTTACAAAAATTACAAGATACATTAAAGATAATATTTTTCGATAGAACGTTTTGCCACACATTCATGCAACAATATTTCGTATAAGCGAAGATCGATATACGTCGGGGGGTTTGAAATAACGAGAAGAAGAAGAAAAAAGAAAAACAACAAAAAGCGTTCGGAAGATCTCATTAGATGCAAAATAACGGTCACCCTAATACATATATTTCTATACAGTTTCATTCTCCATTTTTTTTTATTTTTTCCTCCTTTTTCTTATGTTTTTATATTACCCTCGTTGATATCTACGAGAAAGAAAGAGAGTTACGAGAAGGGAGTGAACGATGAAATAAAGAGGGTGAAGAAAACGGAAGAAAAGAAAAAGGAACGAAAAAAATGTAACCTTGTACAAGTAGGTAGGCAGGTAGGTAGGTAGGTATGTAGGTATGTAGGTAGGTAGGTAGGTAGATAGGTAGGGCCAAGTTGCCTGCAATTACCCACGACAAAGCGCGTTAAATTTCCTGAAATTACTGGCCCGTGTTTCAGGTCGTATACGAGCGTTCTTCTCACGGTACCCTACCTTTCATTTCCACCAACCAACTCTCTTTCTCTATCTCTCTCTCTTTTACTATAGGTTCGAATTCAGCTCTCTACCGAAACTCGTTTCCACCCCCTCCTTCATCCTTGTTCTTCTCGAGACTATACTCTTTCGTCGTCTTTCCTGGTCGGTAAATTTGGTAGTAGATTGACTGAGAAATAAAGCTCGATGAATATAAAAAGAAAGAAAGAAAGAGAGAAAGTAACTTAAAAAAGAAAAAAGAAGAAAGAAAAAATAAATAAATTCATTGACTACCAACTACGAGATATGTTATATCTCGTAGTAAGCATGTGTACTAATACTGCCAGCAACGAGATATCTCGTAGTGTGTGCTGCAATTTTAGATTAATTAAAAATGTTTATTTGAGTTAGGAATTTTTAAAAAGGATGAATGAAAAATTTATAAGGTGTAAAAAACATATTAATTATTAATTATTGCAAATACCATTATCAATATTATATCAGTAATTTAAAAAACTTCGCGACTATAAACAAATATAATTATGGATAAATAGAAATTAAATAATAATTATTAAGAATTAAAAAAAGAAGAGTAAACTTTTTGAAATAATAAAGAGTGAAATATTATTATTAATTTATAATGACATATAAATTTTATATTATCTTTATATATAAAAATTTAGTGTCACATTGTTGGTTTCCAATGAACTTCGAAACTACTCAACTAATCTTAATGAAATTTTGTTTATTTTGTGTGATTTTTTCAACTTAGTATATAGGATAATTTTTATAGCGATTATTTTTAGTTTTTATTGCTAATTTAAAGATTTATTATTTAGAGGTTATCTAGATCTTTAGGTACTGTAAGTTTTCAATAGATGGCGCTGCATTACAATTGAATAATTTCGATATATTCACGTAATACGTTTTTTTTCAGATTTACATATGACATAACTAACCTTTACTTTTTATATTTTTTCGAATATTATTATTTTATATATTCCATTATTATTGTGGTATTATTTTTTGTGTGTTGTTATAATTTACTAAATAATTTAGAATTATATTAAATCAACATTTTATTGCAAAGCCATAGCAATGCTTGACCGGATCATCTTCTAGTATTATTATATTTTGTAAAATTTCATGTATTCTTTAAAAAATAAATCCTTGTCACCCAGGAAAAGACGTTCTAAATATGTCTGGCAGTCAGTGGGTAAAAAAATAAGAAAAAAAAAAAGAAAATATGTGAGAAAAAGGGATTCGATTTATTAAATCATAATTTTTCAGTACGAAAAACGATCATTAGTTTGTCCTATAGATATGAGAAGGACAGTAAGTTGTGAAAAGGTGGACTATTCGCATCAGAGAGAACATACATAAACGACACATGTGTGTGTGTGTGTGTGAAAGAGAGAAAGAGAATGAGAGAAAGAGAGAGAGCGAGAGATTGTGAGAAATGAGAGAGTAGGCAAAGATTAATGACAAGCTTTCCTCAGCGGCGATTCGAATTTCGTGTTAATGGGGATAGGCAGGATATTTTAAGGATAACCCAAGAGACACGCTCCTGGCTATATCTTTCGTTGGTATCTATGTGACGCAGGCGCAACCGCCCCACCCAGTTTGCACAGATCTTCGTATTTGTATCTGTGTGTGTATATGTACGTGTGTTTCTATCCCACTCTATCTCTCTCTGTGTATATGTATATGTATTTGTATATATATATATATATATATGTGCTCGTGAAAGCGTATTCCCAATCGTAGTATACAAGTGAATACGTAGTTGAAATCCACGAGGGGTTAGGGTTGCAGAAGTAGGGTGGGGGTTGGATGTAAGTACTTATGCATAAAGTACGTACACTGTGACCGATAACAGAAGAAGATGGTCTGCGGTCGTGAGTAGGAAGAAGAAAAAAAGAAGAAAAAAAATAAGTAGAAATGGAAGAAGAAAGTAAGAATATGATAAAAATGTGGAAAAAGGGAAAATAAATACGTGAAAATTTTCAGTATGATCCGAGACTAAAAGAATATCTGTAAAAGAGAAAGAGAAGAAAAAAAATGAAAACGAATCGTTCTTTCCCTTTCCATATGCAGTTTTATGGTTTCGCGATGTTAAGTAGAGAACGAGCCAGCGAGCCCTTATTTTTTTTCTCTTTTTTTTTTTATTATTTAAAAATATTGATGCTCCTCTATCCTTCGAATTTTCTGAATACCGAACACGCTGTGTGCTCCCCCCTCTTCCACCTCCTTTCATAACTTTTATTATTATCTTCTCTTCTTCTTAACTTTTCCTTTCAATTTTTATTTTGTTAATCCCTCCTACAACCCCATCCCCCACCCTTCTTTACCCCTTTTTTCTCTTCATGTTCTCTCCTTTGCGTTTTTTCCACGTTAATATTCTATTTGTTTTGTTTTCTTTTTTATTTTTATTTTTGTTCTTCTTCTACAACTCCAATCTCCCCCCACCCCCTATCACCGGCATTGCGGACTATTATTTTTCTAGTCTTGCTTCCACTCATCGTCATTATTTTTTTATTTTTTATCTTTTATTTTTTTAATAACCAACATTCTTATTTCTTTATTTTTTCGCGAACACGTTAAACCTCTTCCCTGCTACGTTGTCTATTCGTTTCATGTTTTTTTATGTAAACCAGGGATGACGGAAAATATTCCTGTTCAATTTTTTATTAAAAATCGTGATACATGGAAATTGTGTTATCAAAATATCGCGTTATATGAAGATCGTTGCAATTTTTTTTACTCCTTTTTTTTGTATTATACATACGAGAATCATGTTTTTTAAAAGTTACCTCGTCATAAGGGGGTCCTACAATTTTTGTTTGTTTTTTTTTGTTTTTTTTTTTTTAACATAAATTCTTTTCAACATCATATTACAATAGGTTTGCTATTTGTTTTATATGTACTTTTTAAATACTTTTACAGTATTGCGTTATAAGAGGATTGCCAGTTTGTTTTTATGAATTTTTAAAAATATTTTTTTTACAAAGTTATATACTTATTATAAAAATAGTGAAGTTTTTTTCTATTACTCGTGTTTTTTTTTTTTTTTTTAAATTTACAATATCGAGACATAAGTTATTATTCAAAACATTTTTCATTTTATTTTTATACTCAAACGTTTTTATTTTACGTACGTATATAAAGGTAAACTAGTTCAATATACGATCATTAGTTACCAATATAGAACTTCTATTCACTTAACTATATATATATATACGATCTTATATCCTGATATTGTAGAGTTGAGAAATTTGATTCCCCCATTGAGATCTCTCGCTAACACTACTCATCAATTTGATCAATCAATCGATGCTCATCAAATGTATCATTTGGTTTGCCGTCATAGATTGTCATGTTCGTATATCGCAAAATGACAGGACAAATCGAATCCACTTTGGTTAAACGAAAAGTGAACTTGTCAAGGATGAAGAGTTCGTATTTCTCCTTTCTACGAATAAATATATACTTCCGTCTTTTTCTCCCATAGGTTACTATTTATATATACACGGGGGTTGAGGAAAAAATTTTCTTCATCTTTATACATAAAAATTCATCATCACATTGCACGTTTCCAATGAACTTTCAAACTACTGAACCGATTTGGATTAAATTGTTTTTATTCTGTGTGATATTTTTCAACTTATCATATAGGATAGTTTTTATCGCAATTATTTTTATTATATATTGCTAATTTTAGGATTTATTATTTAAAGGTTTTCTAGATCTTTAGGTTATGTAAGTTTTCAATAGATGCCGCTGTATTACAATTTAATTATTTCGATATATTTATGTCATACTTTTTTTCAGATTCACATATGACATAACCTAACCTTGCTTTTTATATTTTTTTTCTGTACTATTACTTTATGTATTGCATTCTAATCGTGGTATTATTTTATGTGTTGTTATAGTTTACTGAATAATTTAGAATTATATTAAATCAAAATTTTATAACAAAGCCGCTGTATGAAACGAGTGGCCGGATCATCCTAATATTTAAATATAATACAAAAATGAAAATATGAGAATAACTTTGAATTCATATTTTCTATACAATTTTTATCCGAATAATTTTTCCATCAATGTTTAATTTTATTTTTTTTTTTATTCATATTATTATTATTATTATGACCACCAATGTACTGATCTATATAAATATTAATATTTAAAAAGCTCGATGTAACTTGTTACCACGCGTATTTGTATTCTGCATCATGTTCCTAAGAATCGAACATTCTTCTTTTAGTTTTCTCGTAATCAAATCAAAATTCAAATTTTTAAAAATCAAAAAAATCAAATTTTCAAACGTATCCAACGTTTTTTTCATTTTCTTTCCCTATCTATTTACAAGTCCCAAATAATTTTCAACCGAATAAATCAATATAAATATTAATGTTTTTTTTTTTTTTAATTACCTATACGAGATATTTCAGCTTTCGAACGCACGCAAATATTGTCCTATTCGATTAATATTACCAAAGTTATACGATTCTAAAATCATGTGTATATACCGTTAAAATACGAAGTAACTTTTCCCCTAACCCCAATATACATGTATAAAATATATACATACGTATAACACATAAGTATTTGCTATATTACATTTGAGAAGAAAAGTAGAACTCGTTAAGAATTTTTTCATTTCAAGTAAGAATCCTTCTGATCTTTCAAATAAAACACGAAGTTATTGAGAAGAATCTTCTAGATTATAAAATTTACTTGACTTTTCGAGTACTCATACATATATATTTATATACACATATACAAGTATATATACGTATATATCAAAGTGTTCTGATATCGATTGGTAGTTACTTATGAAATACGATAAACGCTAGTAGGCAGTAGGATGCTACTAGAGAATATGCTATCGTATTATCGAAACTCGAAAATATTGCTTTTCGAAATAGTATCAAGACCTTTACCTATGATAATATTATATTTAATACATACGTACGTTCATCTAAAATCGGATATATTTATTTCTATGTGTACGATCGTGTGTATATCTGTGTGTAAATGTAAATATTACCAGTAAAATATCCATGTCGATCGTATGTATTATATATATATATATATATATATATATATATATATATATATATATATATATATATATACATCCTATATTTGATGATAGATAAATCATATTTTTAAATCACGTAAATCTCCCTCTCTCAAGTATGCGTATGCATCTTGAAATGTGCATACGTACTTTGGTGAAAACAGATTGGATCAAATAAAAAGAAGAAAAACGTAAGTAAGTGTATAGGTAAATAAGTGGGTATGGAAAATAAATTTATAAAAAAGAAAAAAGAAAAGATAAAAATTTGTTGAGGTATTTTTTTTCTTTTTTTTTCTCTCTCTAGAAAAATTGTCTGGAAGAAAATATTGAAGGGTAAAGCAACGAAATAATATTTGAGAAAATGATTTCATGCACGATCGCTGCATCAAACGGCAAACGAAAGATTTTTGTCTTCTTTTTTTTTTTTGCTCTCTGTGGTAAGACAAGAAAAAACGGAAAGGAAGATGAAAAGTGAGCCGAAACGAAATTATATTATAAGGAACGTTACGTATTTTTTTTTTTTTATTTTCCTCTTGTGTTTCTTTTTTTTTCCTCCACGGTTAAATATCCAAGTATCTCGACTTTATTTTTATTCTTTATCTTTCATTTCGCAATACTTAACACCTGAGAATATCTTGATATCTATTTTTTTTGTATTTTGTTTATATTTCTATACATTCGTTTGTAAAATAATTGGAAATTTAATTTACGAACAAATGTTCTTTTCAATTTTCATTTTCAATCATTTCAGTAAGAGCACCGGATATTTTTTACTATTGTTTTATTAATATTAATCCTTATCGATCGTCAAGTTCTTTATATTGATAATTCTCACTAAAAATTATAAATGGTTTCTGTAAATATTCAACAAAGTTGTTCAATATTATAAGAATGACTTAGTATTTATTAAAAATTATTTTTTTTTTGAAGGAGTACTACAAATATATGAGATTATTAATTATTTAATATTAGGTTGTCCGGAAAGTTCGTGCCGATTTGGATGGAAAATTGAAATGCAACGCATTTAAGTTTTTTTTTTTGGTATATATTTATTAAATTATATATAAATGCAATTTTGTTCCACAACCTTTCTCCATCTTTAAGTGTAACTAAAAAATTTCGTCCTTTCAGATCTTCTCAAGTTTTTTAGCAAAAGAACTAATGCCACCTACTGAAAATCGGCACAAACTATCCGGAAAACAATAATAATTAATAGCACATTTTTATTTGTAAAACACTTCCCACGTAATTTATAGCTGATAAGATTGGATAGGTTTAGCCCTGCATAATTAATTATTAATAAATTTTTAATAAAATATAAAAATGTTGATATTGGTTCTTTTATACCATTTAACAAAATTATAAGAGTTAATTACATAAAAGTTATTATATGGGTTAAACCTATTACGTCCTGCTAAAATTTCATTCTATATAAAAGATATATATATATATATATATATCAGAGACAGAAATCAGTACACATGAAAGTTTGATGATGAATATCTTTTGAACGCTTAATTTAATCGCCAAAACATAAGACACCATTTTTATAGAGCAGTTAATTTCCTACAAAAATTTGTATTGTGCACTTTTTAATAGTCATTTATTGTCGAGTTATAAAATTCATAATCAAAAATGAGATTTGTCTAAAAATCATCAAATTTAAATCTTCAATATCATTCAAATGGTGAGGTTTACGGAAAAAATATAAGATACCTTTTCTGTAGAGCATTAAATTTCCTGCAAAATTCTTCCAGAACATTTTTCTGTACAATCAATTAATGATGAGGTATGAATTTTATTCTATTGGACTGAGAAAAAAATAAAAAACTGCGATGCGGAGGATCTTCCTATTAAAATTAAGAGCTCATATTTGGTGAGAATTTTGTTAAGGTGTCTAGAAACTCATTTTTTCCGTGGCACTTGTAAAAAAAAAATAATTGATTTGTTTGATCCACCCTAATATATATATTTTGTTTTTATTTTTAAAAAATCATTTAACTGCGTTCACGATACAGGTTTACATGAAGATTTAATCTTAAACAGGGTTTATGTTTAACTCTTAAGAAAATGTTCATATATATATATATATATATACAAAAGTGAATTTAACGCTCGTACTGAAAGGTATAAATAAATTGAAACATCTGTACATCGTATAAATATATTTACTATGTTTTTAGAAAATTCGATACTCTCTCTCTCTCTCTCTCTCTCATTTCAATTTACAGATTCATTCCATTAACGTTAATTGCATAGACAAAAGAATAATCAGGACACAAATTCGATCTACATCGATATTGGGCGCGAATGAAAGTGTAAGTTATAACCACTTAAGTGCATATATGTATATATATATATAGATATATATAGTACTTTAGAATAAGAAAAAAGAATATCAAGATATCGATATTATCTCGAACGTATAGAATCGAAATAGATAGAAATTTGGTCATTTGCCGATAAATTTCAATGAAATTTTATTTCTTTGGTTAGATATCAGAGTTCTCTTATTTTTCTTTTTTTATTTCTTTTTTTTATTTTTTTATTTTATTTCAACGTGGTGGTGCGTCGCTCAAGCCAATTCATCCTATAGAATAAATCTGATATAAATCGGATAGCTCAAACCCTTTTCAATGGAAAATCGATATAACCTATTGGAATCCTAATCCATCGAAAACTAGAAATTCGCTTCAAAAATGGTCACGAAATCTGAGCGCGAAACAGCGTTTTCTTTTATCTACCTTTATTTATTGCAACAACAGTAATAGCAACAACAACGAATACAACTATCAACAATAACAACAATAATAACAATGACAAAAAAACCATACGGTAAAAAAAAGAGTGAAAGAAAGTGTGAAAGAGTGAGTGAATGAGTTTAGAAAATAAATGCAAGTACAAACTAAAACATGACAGAACAAAACTGTCGGATCCATCCAGTCAGGAGTAAACTATACTATTATTTGATTTTCTCTTACGTAAACTTTATACGTAGAAATACATAACATATACACGCCAAAAAGTTGCTAAATCGTTTGCTGATATTCGCAAAAATTTAATACACCGATAAATTTAGAAACAATATATATATATATTGTTAAATCAAATATTAACAAGTTGAATAATGTTTCAAGAGATTCTCAGCATATTTTCCTATGTTAATAATACTCTTATACAATTAAACCTAAAACCTAATTTAAGATGACAATGAATGTAATGAAACTTTTTTTACTACGACTTTTTTAACAAGTATAATTTACATGATTAAAAATACCTAAAAAGAAAAAAATAAGTGAATTAATTAATTGCATTATTGATTAAATGAATTAAAACCGATGACCACTTTGATCAAATATAAAATAAATACACGAATATGTAAAAGTTACATATATTGGGAATCACTAATTAGCAAAATCAAAGGTCTTACTAATGATCGCTTATGCTAGTTTCGAACAAGAAACATCAATGAATACAACCAATAACCTGTCCCAATATTGGACCTTTCATCTTCAGCATGATTGGACACTGAAGAAACTTTGAACTTTAACACTTAGTCTTACTGAAGAAAATTCTGTGATGACTCCAAAACAGTCATTCCCTTCTCGTTATTGGTTGAATGATGTTGTGAAATTGATTAAAAATAGATGAATCTATGAATCGTTGAATCGTTAAATCGTTTGTAATTAAAAAAACAAAATAAAACGAATTATATGTCATATCATTAAAAATCTTATTTCATAAATGAAAACAATAAACGAAGACAACCATGGTGTAAAAAAAAAGTAATAAGAAATAATAATTAAGACTAGAAAATAATAATAATTGTTAATTTATCCATACGAAGATAAATTATAGATTTTAAATAAATTATTTTATTCTGTATAATAAATATGTTTTTAGATATAATTAATTTCTTTCTTTTTTTGAAATTTTATAATTAATTATATTTAAACATTTATCTATGAGTTATTCCACTTAGATAAGAATTAAATAAATTATTAAATGAATATTAATATAGTTAAATAATTTAATTATAAGAATAATGTATATATAATTATATTATATATTAACAAATTTATATATATAATTAAACCATATATAATTATTATTATTATTATTATTATTATTATTATTATTATTATTATTATTATTA
>NW_015148977.1:1056820-1072410 GCF_001465965.1 Polistes dominula
TGATAAGGGTGACCCACCATAATTATTTTTCCTTTAAAAGGATATTAAGAAAAAAGAGAAAAAAAGACAAATGTTATGTGCCTATACTCAGACAATGTAAAATTATATGATGTGAAGTAAGTGGTGATCTTATGTTACCGCTCATGCGCAGTTGGTTCGATATTAAGAAAAAAGAGAAAACGAAGACAAATGTTATATACGTAGATTTAGATCTATCTATATATTTATTAGCCACAGCAATGCGTGGCCGAGGCACCCCTAGTATATATATATAATAAATTTATATATAATAAATAAATTATTATATATAAAATAAAATATAATAAAATAAAAATAAGAGAAAGATTTATTTTTTTCGTTTATCGAATATTTTTCTTCCCGTGATGTAGTCAAATAATGAGAATTTGACCTAATTCATAAGAATTATCCCAGCCCAAGATTTAAATTCGCATACTACTGCGAATTAATGAATAGAAGTGGTAGGATATTAAAAAAATTGCAAGTAGGTAATATAACAAGTTTTAATTATCGAATGGATTTCAAATGAAATCACGCAGCCCTGCAACTGGTAACACGAGTTGCCGATACGAAATTATTCGTAGGTGGGAGAAAAACTAGAGAAAAAAGACGAAGACAATAATGTGTGTTGTGGGTAAATGTGTGTGTGTGTGTGTGTGTGTGTGTGTGTGTGTATGTGTGAGAGAGAGAAAGAGAAAGAATGAGAAAGAGAGACAAGGAAGATGATATTTATGCATCGCAATTATAATAACTCGACGGTAATCTCCTTTAGCAACTACGCGCGTAGAAACTTAGTTAACTTATTACTAAAGCAGCTCAAACCTGACGTAGTTTTGCTTCCTCTTATGATTTATATATATACATGTATGTATGTATTTATGTGGTATATATATATATATATATATATATATATATGCGTGTATGTGTGTGCATGTGTATCTGCATGTAACTTGTCTGTTCTAATGACTCGTCTGTCCTAATTATACCTACATTACATACACATATATATATATGTATGACTTTTTCCCTTATCGTATGTGGAAGATTTTATTCAAATTCGTACGTAGAAAAATATTATGAGAGATCGGTTCGTACATAAATTAATTAAATAATAGGAAATAAAAGAGTAGATAGACGGATAGAAAAGAAGAATGAGATTTTATTCTAATTTATAGTCCAAAAAATATAAAATGATCTGTCAGTGTAGTATAAATTAGATTAAAAAAAAAAAAGTAAAGAAAAAACATAATAATATTTTAACAATTAACTTTTAATTAGAATCTTTACTAGTGCCTATAATTTAATTTTTATTAAAAAAAAACCTCAGAATTTAACAATATACAAAATAAACAAAAAAAAGAAAGAGAGTGGCATTTTGTAATCAGTCAATTTTTGTGGGGAATCTTTTCAAACTCAAATAATTTGGTTTTCGTTAAAAGGAAAAGGTAGAATAGAGGAGGAGGGGGAGGAGTAGGTAAAGGAAGTGGATGGATAGTATATATAATAAAACAAGGTACGTCAGTCGAGGAAAACGTCGTGCCTTAGGAAATTAGAAAAGCATAGTAAAGTCGTACTCTCTCTCAAGTTTCGGCCCCATTTTCGTAACTTTCGGCAAGTACTTGCATGAAAAAGTTATAGCTCGTTAGGTAGCTCTTTAGGTGTACTTACTATGCTGGTCTGGTATTGGCTTAAGTTGGCTACGTTGGTCTCTATAGGTTTCCTAGAGACCTTGTATTCAGCTAGACAGACATTCATCTCTGTTTTACTCTTGCGAAGTTACGAGTAAATCATGCTTGTATTTATGCGATATCGTAGCTTTTTGGATATACTTATATATAACTACTCTTCGACAAGTTTCTCCGAAATAATCTTATAAAAAAAAATAAAGAAAGAAAAGAAAGAAAAAATAAAAAGAGAAAGAAATTAGTTATATGATTACCGGTGAATAATTTAAACGCGAATAACTTTTTATAACTTAATTATAATGAAAGAAACTTTATAAGTTAGTTTTGTAAAATAGAAAATATACTTTGCTTTGCTCTGATCAAATGAGAAATAAAGAAATAAAGGAAAACAGAGTGAAAAAATTGTAGATGAAATTCACGCGTTATACTCTGCTCTACTCTACTCTACTCTAACTCTACTCTACTCTATATAAAAGAGATATCGAAATACGGCGCGATATTTAAATAGAGAACGTCGACGCGTACACGAGTTATCGTTTCCGATAAAATAGTTATTTCCATAGAAATCGTTTGTTGCATCTCGTACGAGGAAAACGCATGAGTAAAACCGATGTCATCGAAGTTACCATATACATACATACATACATACATATATATATATATATATTTATTTATTTATTTATTTATTTATTTTATATTATATACATATACACACACTTTATATACATAAACGTATACGAGTATATATAATACTTGAAAACAGTTATGAATTTAAAATGGGATCACAAAGAGATCACATTTTCCTCTATGTCGAGCACTTTGCGAAAGAAAGTGAAAGTGAAATAACATTTTGTAACGTGAATAAGTAAAAAGAGAGAAAGAAAGAAATGTTCTCCGAGATTGTCTTCTTTTCTTTCAAGCGAAGAAAATTTTAGTTGGACGTATTTATTTAACGGGACGTACAATTTTTCATTTCTTATCGTAGTGACACCTCCTATGGAAAAGAACGCCCGGTACGTTTTCTTAAAATGGTTACGTTTAAGGGTATTATTTCCACTTTGCCATGGACATTTACCTACATTTATATTTATTATGCCTCTGGCGCGCGGCTGGTATGTCTCGCGAATCTCTCTCTTTCTTTCGTTTACATTAGACAAAGTATTCGCACTTTTCAAAAAATATTTCTATCTTATAGACCAACCTTACTCAAATCCGAAAACGAATGAGATTAAAATAAACAGAAAAAGATAGTGATAGAGATAGAGTGAGAGAGAAAGACAAGTGTCATTTTGTAAATATTTGTTGCTTATTTTTTGGTTTCTTTTTTTTTAAAAAGAGGATCAAATTTTTATCTAATAAATTGTTTGAAACGATATATAACCGCGCGTATTTATTAATTTATCGGTTTGGACAATAGAGTAATATGGAAATTTGTATTGATTTATATTCGAATAAATAAAAAGGTATTAAAATATATTTGATGTTAAAAAAAATCTATGCTACATATTTTTTCATTCGAGTAAAATTTTTGATATCTCGTATTAATAAATAACGGTACAGAATACTTATTTAAAATACTTTTTAATATTTTATATTTGAATTGGCAACACATTAATACTTTTTATTTTAAAAGTTTACCACATTACTTATTGGTCAATCCAATGAATGAATTAAATTATATTTTTCATTTTTATACTCGAATAAAAAATCTTTACCTTATCGATTTATTTAATTTTTGTAATTAAAGGAATTCATATAGATTTTGTTAATAGGAAGTCAAGTGTATTTATGTGAAACGTCGTAGTAGTAGAACAAAGATGATGAAGGAAAGCGTGCGTGTGTGAGTGTGTATCGAGGGAATTGAAGAAGGTTAGAGAATCCCTTACTCTCTCTCTGAGGTTCTTATCATCCCTTAACTAACCTTTACCACGAATAGACTATATTCGATACCCTTGTCAGATTTCTCTCTTCTAATTTATAACGTCTTAACGGCAAAGAAACAAACCTTTCCTTCGCAAATTTACTTCCTGCGGCAGTAAGTTACTTGTGGTTGCTCGTAAACACACATACAGATATACTTACACTAACATTTACACATACACTAGTGTATATATGTATTTGTAACCGCTATCACAGAGAAGCAGCATGCGTTTTATTAGTTTCCAACGGTTTCCGAAACACCCTCGTACCATTTACCTTCCTTTTTGTTTTCCTTTTCTTTTCCTACTTTTTCCCTTTTTCTTATTTTCCCTTTATTTTCTTTTTCCTTTTTCTTTCCTTGCTATATCAAGTGTATTTACTAACCTTGCGTCCAAAAGATTTATTGAAAATGGCATTATAGCGTAACTTACTGTTCTTCTAGTTTCAAAATTCCCGCCGTTAAGAAATAGCCCTTTTGAGAACAATGTCGATGCTCAGTTCTTTTCTTTTTCATGTAACTTATTGAGAAAATACTAAATAGATATAAATTATTTTTGTTGTCGGTAGTATTATATTTCATCCTAATAAATGAAAGACTTACTGATGAAAAAGTTACTTATATTAGTTATGCGCAAGATGTTACGCATAAGCGGGTTAACTATGAAATTAAATTATAAAATTATTACAGACACTTTTAGCTTCTTGCTCATGACTCCTCCTGACTCTTGAATGACTTTACAAAAAAGATCTTAAAATTACCTTAAAAGAAAATTTTTTATTCATGACATACCTCTTTTGAAACTAAAGTGTGTCTAAAACATTTTTTACATCATTCAAAATAAAGGAAATATTTATGTGGCCTTCTTCTATTAGGACACCTTGTATATTAAATTAATAATTAAATTAATAAATACATTATTGTATTAACCTCGAAATATAATGGATGATAAATTAACATTCCCGTTTTCTTTTATTGAAAATTATCAAGCATATGCACAACTTCCAGGTAACATAAATAAAATTATACAATAATATATTATAATAATAAAATAGCATATTGATCTGAAATCTTTTAATTAAATTATAAATACCTTTTAATAAAATAAATTACAGTTGTAACCCCTCTAAATATTGTTCGTGTTGTAACAAGTGAATTAGCATTTCCATTTTCTATTGAAAACTGTCACGCATGCGCACAACACCTAATATAATACCCCGAGATAACACTAATTTAGTGTAATTGTATAAATATATTTCTCTCTGCGAGATCGTTATTTAATTAGCATAACGGATCGATAATCGTATATATTCGAGGATCGACATTGCGATAAAACTACATTGTTATTAGAGTTGAGTTTAGAAACACGAATTCAATCCAGATCGTAACGTCGTTCGGATTACGGCTTGACAATTTCGAATGCAGTGGCGTCGAATAAACGAATTACTTATATCCAAAGTTGACATGCTTCGTTTATAATAATAACCTCTTCTTTGTCGTAATCGCATCCAAACATATATTTCATAATCTTGATTAAAAGATCGGTAAAAAAAGAAAAATGATTAAATGTTTATTATTAAATTTCACTTATTATCATTATTTCCTTAGATAAATTCAACTATATTACTCTTTAATAACTCGAAGCATAAACGAAGCATAAAATAAACCACTGAGGGAAAATTGACCGATAGACTGTGGAAATTGAATTATTTCAAGTTAGCCGATTTTCTTGCGAATACTATATTTTATCTACCACCGGAGCACGATTTATGCGAGATTAATTAAAAGGAGGTTAACCGAGGAAATCGTCTATGAATTTATGCATTAAATCGTTATCGAATTTGATTAAAATAGTAGAAGACATGTTAGGTCAACCAATCAAAGGGCTTATCTATATACAGGCGTGCTTATTTCATTTTTTTTTTTTTTTTATTAACATCGTGAATTAAATTAAACAATAAGAAACACGTTTATTATTTCGATTAAATTTTTTCCCGTTTTTGCGAGTCACTTACACGTTCGTAATTTTTTTATCATCAACTATATAAAATATTTCATAAATACATACTAATCTATGTAAAAGTGTCTTAATTCATTTTATATTAAATTAAGAATAACAGAAAAAAAATATGTAAAAAAAAGAAATGTATTAGAAAGTGTTAAAATTGTTCAGTTAAGTATTTTGGTGTGAAAAATCTTATTAGTTATCGTTGATGAATATAAATATTTGTATGTACATGTAACCCTTTTATTGAATGAATATAAAAATATATCAAAAATTGTTAGTAGAAATAATGTAATCTTTTCTTTCCTATGTTACTTCGGGTTACATATTACATATATGTTTCGAATTCACTTATGTTCTTTTACACATATACTATAGTAAATAGATAATAAAAAACGTTATCTTTTATATATGTAAATTTTCATTTAGAAAAAGCTTCTTTCTGTTATTTCTAGCAAAGACAAGTTGGACTTCGTTAAAATTGTAATTTAATTCTGTTGACATTTGAGCTACTTATATATACATATTACACATACATATAAGTGTATATGTATACATGTTTTCATTGCTGTGCGTGAATAAAATTTAATGTCACGTATTTCGTGCTCAAGGTTAATATTTTATCAAAAAATGCATCTCTTCGAATTTGATTATTTATTTCTTTTTCTAATCGATAAATAGTTGTTTTTATTATTTTGGCATTATGAAATGTTTACTGATAACAGTGAACGTGTCAGTCAAATTGTGATTCTACTCACAAGAACTTCATTTTATTTTAGTTTTACAATTGTTTGAATATGACGAGAATATTTGTGAAAGTATTTAATTAAAGATATTTATAAAATATGGAGAAAACCATTAGTAAAATACTTGACGTGTCTTGGAGATTCGGTGGTAAGTAAAGCTAACCTCAAATACAAAAGTTGACAATAAATGATAAGTCTGATATTATAAATATAAGTGTAAAAATATTATTTTAATGACTTCATTTAACTTATTCTTACAAATTTCTAGAACTATGTTTATGTACATCCAAATTTTAATGTGTATTTTGCTTATACGAAGTATATAAAAATATATATTTTAAGTAGTAATGTTCAATACAAAAAACTAATATACAATATATTAGTAAAATACTTAAGTAATAAATTAAATAAATACTGTTATTACATTCATTTTTATATAACTTAATATTAAAACTATTGATATTTCATGTATACCTATTCCTACCATGAAAAACAAAGTATATATTTTTATATAAAATGAGATTTTAGTCAATTGGATAGTGAACAATGTTCCTTCTTTTATTTGATCGGTCATGGTACGTTTAGTGTTAAAGTTAATTTTGTTTTTTTTTATCTTTACAGTAACTGCAGCAAGTAATGACTCGGATAAAGTTGGCAAATCTTTTCTGCAACTAAAATTGTCTCTCGATGAAGGTAACAGAATAAAAGATCACTTCATCGAGATGAGTATTCCCGAATTTTATAAATTTCTGCATGATTTAGAGAAAGCAAAGATTAACCTTGACCTATTGGTTTGAATATTTTTAATTAGTACATTTGTAAAAATAATATAAATATTTTATATATCACTGACATATAATTAATGTTATGTAAATTTTTAATCAATGAATAACATGTTACGTATAAATATATTAACACGTTTGCTATATCAATGTCACTTATACAATGATTACTATTGAGATTCCAACGTCACACTTTTTTAATAATAATCAACGAAAAAAATTTCTTAACAGTGATCAAAATCCTTTCTCCATAGTACAGTAGCAAACGTGTTAAAGTAATATTTGTCTCTATTTAAATAAATAATAAGAGTTTTGTAACAATATTGGACATTTGATAGTCATACATTTATAAATATATAAATAATTTATTTGTTATCGATAAGATTATAAGCTGATTAATTTCTTTTTCAAATATCTAAAAATTTCCCTCGAAGATTATTTTGTATGACATTAAGAAAAATTTGTTCGGCATACCTTCAGAGATTATTCCTCCATTCATTTGGACATCTTAAAAAATTGTTCAAAATCCAATTATCGAAGTAAGTTTCATAATACTATATATAAATATATTTATATATATCCGTCATTTAATTGTTTGTAAGATAAACTAGTCTCTTGTATAGGCATATTAAAATTAAAGTTCCATTGCATTGATCAAACAGCTTGGATTCCGCATAATTTGTTATCTGAAATCAACATAGAATATTATAAATTTTAAATGAAATTTTTTTTAATTTTCAAATAGTTTGTGTAGATTTTTTGATATCTTAATTATTGGATAATTAAAAGGCCAAATGATAATATGCGAATATTAATACAAAATAGAAAATCTTTATTTATTTTTCAACAATGAATATATATTATACATTACAGGAAGAAAGAGAGAGAAAGAGAAAAAAAGAGAGAGAAAGAGAGAGAAAGAAAAAGCAAAATTGCTATTTAAAAAAAATCTAATATCAGTATTTAATAATTCAGTGTCTTTTTAAAACAAATTTAGTATTTATTCAAGCCACCGAATTAATTTCTAGATCTAATATTACATATATAGCTCATGCAATATTTGCAATTCTTTCATTTAGACATAAGAGATGTTTTCCATAGGAATATAATCAGTCAATTTAAAAAAATTGAAACATATAAAAGAGGATGCATTTTGCATTCTATACATGATAAATAAAAAAAAATTCCATATTATATTTGCCAGATTAATACTGTCATTGTGAAAATACTATTTTTGTAGAAATATCAGATTGGTGAATGCAGAAGCAATGGATTAATATCATTATTATTAAAGCACATCTCTCGCATTTATCTTAAACATTTTAACAAGAACTTTTAGAAGAAGTTTGTAGAATTACCTAGCAATAGTAGGTCAAAACAGTAAAAAATTATTTAAAATTCCCGCATATGCATATACAAATTCGGATCTGTACAAAAACTTCTTTGAAATATATTTGTAATGTTTAAGACAGGAGGTTTCATTATTCGAAATTTCCTATGTTTTATTAAAGGAAGGTTCATAATAACACCTCTTTGATTATAAGATTTTGCTAATGCTAATGCAAGATTATTAGAATCAGATGTAGAATTCTGTTGTAGCTCGTTGTGTTGTGGTAACGACTTGCCTCTTTCTGCTTTTCGTTGAATAGATTCAAGTACTGGAAGAATTGCTCCGAGTAACGGTCGTTTAGAAGGTTCCCCAGACCAACATTGTTCCATTAGTCTCCAACACTCCTCATCGAAATGTGGCAGGCGTTCTGGTCTAATGCCTTTACAAAAAAAACATTGATATATTAAGTAAAAAAATCTAAAAACATGAGATAATGTCAAATAATAAATTGCACCTTTTTTTACATTAGTCCATAATTGCTCTTTGTTTTGAAATTGTTCATAGGTATTTGGCACTTTGACATGACCGGCACATAAATGCCAGAACAGAATGCCGAAGGCATAAACATCTACACTACTGTCATAATGTCCAGAAAGAAGTTCTGGTGCCATATGAACAGGTGTACCTACTATACTTCCTGACATCATAGCTTCGGTGATACAAAAGCCAAGGTCAGTTAGTTTAGCCCTGTTTTCTGTATCAAGGAGCACATTATTCAACTTAATGTCTCTATGAACAAGTCCTTGAGAATGAAGATAACGTATTCCTTCCAAGACATCAATAGCTATTTGCAAACGTTCCAACCAAGATAATCCTGCATGTATTCCACAATACAAATCTCTACTTAAGCGGTCTGTAATTAATAAGACTGCAGTTCCCATTCCATAACCACTTCCATAAGCTTGATCTATGACTGAACCTCTTAATTTTACAATTCTTTTATGATCTGGTATTGATCTAGTGTAGTAAAATTCCATCGCTAAATCATTCCAATGTCGTTCATCTGGTGGAATAACAGATTTGACAGCACAAGGTCCCGGAGCTCCTCCCCAACCATTACATGCAAATACTACACCATATTGACCACGACCAATTTCTTTACCGTAATGTGGTATACCAAAACGAACAGCATCAATCATCGATGTGGATTCCAAGTACAATCTAGCTAATCTTGGCGCATAAAATTTTCTAATAGCTACCCTTTGTTCCTCTGTCCTTTCTAATTTTCCAGAACAATGATTTTCAAGAGACTTTAAAGAAGATTGAAATGCATCGTGAGACATTTTTAATTTATCTCTGAATTGCATTGAAATTGTTTTTGCTAATCTTGCTGCAGATAAAGAATTGAGAACGTCAATGGCAGCTTTTCTCCTCCAAGATCCATCTAAGGTTGGTGTAGGAAACCATGGCAAAGGAAGAGATTTAAAAAGTTGCCGTAATCTTTCTAGAAAGGAATGTACAAGAGATGGCGAAGAGTTATGAAGTTCCACATTGTAAGCTGCAGAAAGTATTTGTTTTAAGGCATCACTAGCTAATAAAGAAGAGTCGTGATCACAAGTTTTTTCTAGACTCAATAAGCACCGTTGTAATGTGCCTATAAATGTTTCTCTTAAACATTCTACAGAGCTTACGAGCTTTTTTGCAACTCTTTCACGTAATCGTCCAAGTACAAGTCTTTGCATCTCCGAAGTAGCTGTTCGCACAGTCACAGACCATTCTGCTCTTTCATTCGTACCAAAAGGAAAGTTTTGATATTGTTGCACATCATCGGTCGATAAAATAACATCGTTTTTCATTTCTTGAATAATATTTTCTATTAGTTCCATTAATTCCTCTTGCTTGTCATTAACAATTTTCATCAAATTGGCATACAATTCATTTTCTTTCTGTTGAGCATATTGTATTCTCTTAGGAGTAATCTGAATTTGACGTGCCATATCAAAGGCACTTAAGATAAATTTACGTAAACTTGTTGTATGTACTTCATTTAAACAATTACTAGCATTAACAAGATAACTATGAAGACAACCTCGAATAAAATATAAAATTCTATCCAGTTTTCTGCGTGAGTTTATTATATTGCTAGAATTAATGCATTGACTGCCAACTAGCCATTGTTGTTCAACTTCAACAGATTCTTCTGTTCCAAGGTAACCTAAATTATTCAGTTGATCTAGCCACATTAATCCAAGAGAATTTATTTGATCTAAATCAACATCATCCTTATCTTTAAGTAGATTATTATCACACTGAGTTACTGTACTTTGTAGTCTATGTTGTTCTGATTCGGTTAATCCTCCATCTATACTATCCAATGAAATATTTATAAGAGATGACACAAATAATACAGGACTGTAAGGATATGTTTCTTTCAGGTCTCTTAATTCTTCCAGTTGTTGTTCTGATAAAGGATAATCACTCAAGGCGTAAAGAAATATTGGTAAAATGCCAAGAGTTCCTTTAGCAAGAGTTTTAACTGCTCCGTTATTTGGGGCAACATAAATTTGCACTCCATCTTTTAATACACTCAAATCAAGTTTAACTTCGAGAACTGTTATGCAATCAACATCTTCGTTTTCAGATTTAGTCAAATCTTCAATTGGAAGTGTACCCCATATTTTTTCATTGGCTTGTAATTTACCCACAACTTCGTATTCCAAGCCCACCACTAAACTGGCATGATTCGTATGACCATGAGTAAATTTGGCCCACCTCCATAAGCCGTTAGATGCTGGTAGAATTTCAGTGGAAAGTAAATTATTTATCAACGCTGCTTTGGACTTATTATCTTGACCAAGGACGACTATGGCTGGAGAATTTTGCAATATGTGTAGAATTCTATCCAATGTTAATGGCGGTAACAATTGTTCAATGATATTTTCTGAAACACCGGTAGATGACAATTAGATATAATATTAAAACATATATAGAACTGTATTATTAAATATTTACCTCCATGGAAAAAATTTTCTGAATTAATAGCTTCAAGAGAACGTTGAGTTTCATCTAAAATTTGTCTCAATTGATTACGATTGCGTTGATATCTTCTGAATTCGTGTGGTAATTTGCTTACCATTTTTAAATCTTTCCTTTTAATCTAAAATATTATTTCAATTATAAATAAAATTGCAAAATATATTCATGATTATTAAATTTAATATTAAAAATAACAGATTACTACTTGTATATATGTGTGAAATCATATTTTACTTTCATTGTTTATTAAATATTACATTAAAAGATTAAATATTGAATCTGAAGTAAATAAGTTTTATTTTATAAAAGATACTTTTTTGTAAGCTTACAAAATATCATTGAATTAGTGATTAAAAGTATATTTTATTGTAGTAATTTAATTTTAAAAGATAAAATACAATAGATAATTTATATATTTAATGTAATTTTAAATTAAAATTACATCACGTAATTTACATCAAATAATTTCACACGTGGGTTGGGTTGAACAGTTTTGAGCCTGAATATAGAAACAATTTGTTTGAAATTTGTAATAAAAGATTGTTTTGTTGTTGAGGCTCAAAACTTTTCAACTCACCTAAGTAAAAGATACTTTATTTTTAACAATCTGTCTTTTTTTTTTTGTAAATATTTAAAAAACATACACGTGTATGTAGTACATACACGTATGCATAGAAAATTAATATAATTTTTAAGAGAAAGATATATATGTATAAAGAGAGAAAAAGAGAGAGAGAGAGAGAGAGAGAGAGAGAGAGAGAGATAGAATAAATAAAAAAAAAATTAAAATAAATAAAACATGTGGTACCGTCGACAGACGACAAGTAATCAGAATAAATATATTATCCAACTGATGTAGGAATAATTCATAAGATCCTGAGATTTAACTGGTTCCTCACATAACTGGAATATTAATAATTACACTTATTTCCTAGTTTGTTGAATTAAAAATCACGTATTTCATGTGTACGAAGAGTATTTCACGTAAATCTAACTGATCTGTTTTGACAGTTCGGTATAATAATAAACTCCAAAAGGAAAAAAAGAAGAAAGATAAGAAGAATAAGAAGGGAGGATAGAAAGAAAGAGAGAGAGGTTTGAAATGGAAAGAATAAAAAAGGTTTAGAATCGTCGTGTGCTCTTGTATAGTTTGTTTAAAAATAATAATGCTATAATATCCAAATAATGATGATAACCAATCGACGCATATCGGTCTACTGCATCGATTCGACAATGTTCGCCATTCTTCGGTCATTTCCGATCGTTCAAGAACACGCGGTAATTTCAATATGAGAAAAATCAAATGAATTCAGAGCGCATCGTGTTTTCCTTATACACATATATTATTACTTATTATTAAAAAGCAAGATAAATAGAACGCGTCATTTCAATAGACCTTGTGATAAATATTATAATTAAGAACACATGTATAGAGTGTTTCAAAAATTATTTTATCGAGAAAAATAAAAATGGAAAAAAAAACTATGTAAATGAAAAATAGTGGATCATTTCTTTTGTAAATAGATTTACAATAACATGGGTTTTTTTCAATTGATGCATAATTAAAGAAAAATTTTTAATTTTATAACTTTTGGGCCACTCTGTATATGTCTAACCAAACATTATGTTTAAAATATCGATGAATAAGAGGAGTTATTGGAAAGTAACAGTAATGAGTTGATAAGCAAATTCTTTTTCTAATTTCTCTTATTTTTCTTTTTATTGCTAGATAAAATTTATAAAATGGATTCTGCGTGCGTTTTACGATATGTGTTATACGTTCGTTATTATTTGTTTAAAAATATCAGAGGCAACCCTGGTCGACCTCTCGATGAAAAATCAAACGATAGCTACAGCAAACAACAATCAACACAATTACTCTTCCATATGAGAAAAATCCAAAATGTTGATGTTCGATAACAGGTTTAGTTGACGTATACGTTATTTACAATCCTATTATAAGCATCTAATTGACCGTAATTGTTAAAAAAAAAAAAAATAATTCAACAAATTCAATAACTTTTTTACTTAATAAAATTTAATTCAACAATTTATTCGTGATAAAAATTATCTTTCAAATTTTATCATTAAGTTGCAAAAAGGTCTGAAAAAGATAAAGATTTATTTTGTAAATAATATCTTAAATGTTTAATAAATAAAATTTTTATTTTTTTCAAATAAAATTAAATGATAATTTAACAATTCGTTTTTAAATATTGAGAATGATGGAAAGATTTTAATTTCACGAGCAAACTATGCTGAAAAATAATCAATTCGGTATAATGAGAAGCTACATGTTATGCTAACAGAAATTAAGGATTGCAAGATTTGTTCTGAACGAATAAAGCATCAAGTGCAAAGGGTTAATAATATATCAACACATATTAACCCTTGTTAAAGGGATATTACCTACATAAGTTTATATATCGATACAGCAGACTCATGGTTCCGCAGCACATTGTAGTTCATATTTTCTTCACATCTGTCGCTGAAATCATCCAGTTTGAAGGTACATCTACATTTGCAGTATACTACTCTACCAGCATATATGCGATGCACGTAATAAAACTTTTGAAGTTTCCTATCAGGTAGCGTTTCAATCAACACAGAATTTTGTTTTTTTAATAAACATGATCCTGTCCATGCCATTGGTCGAATAACTAACCAATCACGAACTCATACACGACATTGCAAAATAATTTGTTTCTTCTACTTTTCATCGAATTTGTAAGAACTTTTAAACTTTTAACAAAAAAAAAAAAACATTTGATGGGAATATTTTAAAAATAAAATTTGCAATTTTTAAATTGTGCTTTATAAACAATTAAAAATTTATACACACACATATTAATATATGAATATATATGTAAGTATGTCAGGTGTATATAAAGATCACATAATCATTAAATAATATGTGTACTTACAATAAGAGTGTGTTAGTATACGTACGACGTATTTAATTTGTATTTTTATTTAACCGCAATTACATGCATTGTTATTGCTAATGACGAAGTATCTATATTGTTACAAGAATTACATATATACTTAGTATATTTCTATACACATATGAATGTATTGTATATCACGTATACAATGCAGCAGACTCTCTTACAATTAGAATAATAACGTTTCTTATATCGTGCATGAATGCGATTAGATAATATATATGATTAGAGAGAAAGGAGATGAGTAATAAAAAAATGAAAGAAATTTAAAAGTATACGGGCATGAGTTGAAAGACGAAAGTGGTGAATGTGCGTTTATGTATACGTATGAGGAAAGAGAAAGAGAGTGAGGGAGAGGGGAGTGTATAGTTTATATGTATAGTTTGTGGTTGATATGAGGAGAAAGAGAAAGAGAGAGAGAGAGGGAGAAAGGAGATAAAGACAAGTATTAAACTGTTACCGATCGATTTTCCAATATAATTTCCAACCCTGTCTCTTTCAAAGTTTCAACAAGATTTCTAATTTGTTGTCATAGTTATTCATTTCGTCAACATAGTAGTTTAAATAGAACAAAATTTAATTATGAATTTTTATTATCGAATTTCTTGTATAATATATATTGTACGATATGAGAAAAATTGTATTATATTTAAATTTGTGCAAGAATTAAATAAAAGATTCTTTTTTATTATCATGTAATAGAAAGTTAAAAATGAAGTATAATAGAAAATGTTTAGGTATTAAATAATTGTAAAAAATTCTGATAAGATGTTAAAGTAATTCAAAAAGTAAAAAAAAGACAATATATTGACAAATATAAGACAATAACTTTTACTTTTGTATTATGGAAAAACGCGTTAAGTTTTTCTTCTTGTTAACTTTTTATTTTATTTATATTATTTTTAAATTTTTATAATTTTTATTTATTTTCGTAAATTATTATAGATACATGCGCATAATATTTATCTTTATGTTTTACGTATGTATTACACTTAACATATTTATGTTTTCCTATAATGTTATATCTCATTTGTGTAATTTGAATTGTAAGTATTGTACATTTTTAATTAATTGAATGTATTAAGGGGTTATATACAGTTAGAATTTTCAAAAAATCGATTTTTT
>NW_015148977.1:1073676-1096905 GCF_001465965.1 Polistes dominula
ATGATGTATTTATTATAATTATAATTTGTATTTATAATTATAATTATAAATATTATATATATATATAATTATTATTATATATTATTAAATAATATGGAAAGATAAACAAAAAGTGATAGTATTATTAAAGAATATATTGTAAAAGAGTGATTGTGAGGAAGAGAGTCAGAAAGAGAGAGGGAGAGAGAGAGAGAGAGAGAGAGAGAGAAGGAGGAAGTAGTAATATGTAGGCTTGCAGTTAGGATGTTCTGAGCGATGGCTCGTTATATCGAGTAGCCGCTTGTTGCATCCCCTAACGCCATAATGTAAACAAGGGGTTGCGCGCGCTTACCACCCTTCCACACTGGCCAATTCTCTTTCTCTCTCTCTCTCTCTCTCTCTCTCTCTTTCGTTTATATGCGCGAACACGTCCTCCTTTTACCATGTAACTTCCTGGATCGAAGTTGTGTCGAGCTAGTCCCGTAGGATATTTCTAACCGTAATTTAACACAGAAAAAGAGAAAGAGAAAGATAGAGAGAGAGAGAGGGAGAGATAACGGTCAGAGAAAGAAGAAAAACAAGAAGAATTAAGTGGAATTTGAAGAAGAAAAAGGAGTGAGATGGAGATAGTGATATTAAAAGCGGGAAAATGTAGAGAGATTGATGTCGATGTACGAACCTTCCCTCTTGACCGTCGAACCGTATAACCGGTACTCCTACTACCTCCATCCCCTTCCTACAGTTTACCTTTTACTACCTCACAGTGTAAACAAAACGACGATAGATTAACGAAGATACATTCTGTGCTATATAGAAAGATAGATAGATATATAGATAGATAGATAAGTAGATAGATAGATAGATAGAGAGGAAGAGATAGAGAGAGAGGAAGAGATAGAGAGAGAGAGAGAAGAATAGAAGGGAAAATTATATGGGATGATGTTATAAATAAAACAAGGATGGGCAATATTCTTTCAAAAAAAAAAAAAAATAGCTTAGTTGTAAGAGAAAGAATTTATGAACAAAAATAGAAATATAATATAACATGTTATTAGATAAAGATAGAAAATATTTAGAGAGTTTATTGTGTGTGTTTTGAGAGAGAGAGAGAGAGAGAGAGAGAGATTATAAACGAATTAGGAAAAAAGGTAATATATTTGAAGAAGGGTATAAATAAAAAGTGAAGAAAGATAAATAAATGTATAAAAAGATGGATAGATAAATAAATAGATCGATATATAGATAGATAGGATAAATATTTAATAAATGTTGAAAAATATTAATAGATACATATGAATAAATGAAAGGAGGGAAAGATTAAAGGAAAGAAGAATATTGGTAAGTGAAGAAGAATGAGAAGAGAAGGAGAAAGAGAGAGAGAGAGAGAGAGAGAGAGGGTGGATGTTCTTTCGTAGTGGAGAGGGAAATAAGAGGATACGAAAAGGGGCTGCGAGAGGTAGCAAGCCAGCTGCTAAGCGCAGAGCGCGTTGATTCGTCTCGGTGAGTGGGTTGCTTCTCGTGTTTCTAACTTATTAACAATAAATATTATCTCGTGTGTGTGTTTTTTTGTCACTCTTTCTCTCTTTCTTTCTCTTTCTTTATTTTTCTCTCACTCTTATTATTTTCTCTCGCATTTTATCTTTATCTTTTAATTTTATTATCTGCTTTCCCTTTTGCTTCTTCACATCTACTTAAAATAATTTTGTTTCTTTTCTTTATCTTATATTGTTTTATTTTTTTATTTTTTCTCGTTCATTTGTCATCATTGATATCAATCGATGGATTTTCTTAAATTTTCTCGATTTTCTTCATACGTGGGATAGAAAGAGACTAAATATAAACAGAAGAAGAGGAGGAGGAGGTGGAGGTGGAAGAGGTGAAAGAAGAAGAAAAAAAAGAAGAAGAAGAAAAGGAAGAAAGGAGGAAGACAATATCGTCGAGTTTCGAGACCGGTCTTTGAGAAACTTCTTTTTTTTTTTTTAATTATCGACGATTAACGAACTTTGAATAGGATTCTTGTTCTTTTTTGCAATTAAAAGATCAAATTGTAATAAGAAACGATTATAAAATCGAAATATATATGTTTCCTCATATAATAGAAAAGAAAAAACACATATTTGATATAATAATTTTGTTGATTCTTTTAATTATTATTATTATTGTTATTATTATTATTTGAACGTAAGGGGTGAGTCAGTTAACGGATAATAGGATGAAGTCGGAAAGCAATAACGGATACATCAGGGCTAATGTCATCCCAGAACAAAATGAAAATACCTCTCCTTCGGGACAAGACGTTCCTTTAACTGGAAGTCCACTTCAGGTATGATTATTTATATATGTAAATAAATAAAAAAATATCTCATGACCATATATTTATATTATAACATATTTAATTTTAATTTTTAATCTATATTTATTTATTTATATTTTGTTCATTGTTATTATAGACAATATTAATTTTCCGTGCCAAAATTTCGCGCGCAATTCGAAACGAGAGGGCTTTTACAAATTACAATTAAAATTATTATTCTCTAATTTTTTTTTTTATAGCTTTATTTAATGTCGCATTAACCATCGAGAATTATTAGCGACATAAGAGTTATAGATTATAGTTTATTATACATATTAATTTGCTTAAAATATTTTAGTAGATTTATTATAGTTGTTTTGGATCTGTAATTTTATTGTTAATTTTCTTGTATGTATTTTTATTTATTTCTTTTTTTCATAGCTACACTTCTCATTGTTTTAATAATTTTAATGAATTGCTATTATTTTTGTTGTTGTGTTGGTTTCTTTTGTTTTTTCTTCGCATGATAAAATAATTAACGATTCTCCTTCTTCTTTTTAACATTTTAACCTTCGCGCTGGAGAATATTTACTAGCAGGTAGATAATATCATCGATCGAGTACACAATACCATAGACTAGTATAATTAATGCGAAGTAATTTTGACCAATTACCGAGACACCTGCATCGTGGATAAGGAAGACGTAGGACAGATCGTAAAAAAGAAGAGTGTCGTTTAATAACGTGAACATGTGACAGATACACATATATAAATAATAGAAAAATTCTAGAAGAAAAAGAAAAGGATAGAAAAGAAAAATAAATTTCAATTTTCATATATACGTATACTCTTTCTCGCACATACACACACACACGCGCGCATATATGTAAACGCATGCATATATTTACATATTATATATTGTATATATCGTATCGATGATTAAGAAGAAAAAGAAGAGCTTAAAAATAAAAGGTTCAACTTTATTTACATGGCAAGTTATTTTCGTATTTTTAAATATACAATATACATATATATATATATTTATGGTAAGTGAAAAATCGATGTAGAAAATTATTTTTTTCTTTTTCGGAAAAAAGAAACAATATTAAACGAATAAACTTTTTTATCATTTAATTTACCATAATTCTATTAAGTTTTACTATCGTTTAAATTCATTTTAATGATTATGATTCAAATTACAATTACTTTTATTTCGATACTATTATTTTATATAAATAAAATATTCAAAACTAGCTGCATAAATCAATCATAAATTTATAAAAAAAATGTAGTACAGAAGAAAAGATAAAAAAAAGAAAAATTCGAAAAAGTAGTGTAATGCGAAATAGAAAGAAGTATATATATATATATACATACTTCGAGAAGAGAAAAAAAAAGCTTTTCCTATATAATTTTTTCATATACTAATACGTAACTTTTTTATGAAGCATTTTCGAGCTCATCTTTCTTTTATTTTCTAACAGATATTACGAAAGAAAAATATTCAAATATTTATGTTACACGTTTCAATCTTTTTCACAGATTTTCCTTATTCGTATTGTGACGTCTATTGTAATAATACAATGGGTGAAAAGGATCGAGTCATTCACATCGACTCTGAAAGGATTATTCGGTAGATGAAAAGAAGTGTGAATGTTTACTTATAGCCAAGATATGTTCCTTTTTCCTTTGCATTTAGGTATTCTAATTGAAACAGGTTTTTGCAAAGGGTCTCCGACTTTGAAGAAGCTCAGTTAATCGTGATTGCGTATAACGTTTCTTAATTTGTGGTGACAGGTGTAGAGGGTTCAGAAAATGTTTGTTAGTGTTCTGAAAATTCGATTATATGAAAAAGGTTTTTTTAGAAAATAGTCGGAGGGCTTGGTTTCCCATACATGTTCGGGTTTCGAGCACTTGGTTTAATTTGTTTTATCGTTTGTTGAGTTGTTGTATGAATTATGTGTATTAATGTGAGGTAGGTCGTTCAGAGAATTATTAAAAGATTCTTCTGTATACTTTTCTATTCCTACGAAGCCCTTTCCCAAATCCTCAATTGGGTTTTGTGCCCACAATTATGAAAGTTGTTTGACATAAGTTATATATCCCTTGTTTCGAGATATTTTAAAGGATTACATTTGAGTACTAAATGAATTCTATATAATATTAAAATAACAAACATTATCTAATGGTTTATTTTTGACAATATAGTTAAAATTACATTGAATTATTTTAGTTTAAAATAATGTTGTGTGAAATAATTGTTTAACTCAATTTTTTTTTTTAATTTTGACTTATCATTAGATCACTTTCATAATTATGGGCACATATCTGGTTGGTATTCAAATATATTGGTTGAGCAATCTATTTCGTAATAAATAAGGTCAGATAAAATTTTGTATAATTAATCAGTTATTGCATCCCATAGATTTTCGTACATGTGAATTTTAATTCAGGGTCAAACCTTTTAGAGAAAGGTTTTCTAAGTTTCTATTGCTTTTCGTAGTTTGTGGTAGTGGCTTAATATAAAGTATGGGTGATACTACATAATCTGGTTCTAGATTTTGATTAACCACGTCGACCTCATTGCGATGTCAAAAGTAGTGGAATGTCACAGTATGAATAATCAGAAAAATAGTACGAAGAAAAATTATTTACCTTGAAAGTATTTATTCTTCAATAATACTTGAATTAATTTTACACGTTTAAAGTGAAAATATTGAATTTTAATTTATTGTATGAAGAATTAAAGTTATTATCCTTGACCAACTCTTATATTATTTGTTTTAATTAATAATTCAACAGGCTTTTCATTTTGTTGATTTTCTTTTTATACTTTTTTATATTTTTTTCTTTATATACATATATTCTTATTTATTGTTTTACATATTTTTTAATAATTAATAATACTAAATACAGCATAATACTATATTAAATAATATTATAATATATATAAAAATAATAATAATAATAATAATAATAATAATAATATAAAATTCCTATTATAAATTTAATTAATTTATTTTCAATGCACAAAATTGAATTAAAGAGTATTAACTTACTATTTTTGTTTAGTTTTTTTTTTCTTATGAATAAAATTATGATCAAAATCAACTCGTAGATCGAACTCGAATCCTGTTCGTCGTAAAAATGACTGATAAACGTTTCACTTTTTGTTTCATTTTCCTGCTAATAACAAAAAGGTGACCTATGGACCAACAGGAAGCACAACAGTGACCAGCATTCTTCATCCAACGAATACGAGAAGTCAAGTACCTGGAATAACACGTGCCACTTCTGTAACAAGAAGACGAAGAGGTGCATCTGCAAGGCAGCAAATGTTAGGCATTTTTGCTGTAATATTGCTCGCCATTTCTATATTAATTCTTCTTATCTTGGTATTAAATACAACGCGGGAATGCGTCCAAGAACCACGTAAGTTATATCTTTTGTTTCATTTCTAATTTTAATTATCTTTCTCATAATCGATCAATGTTGTAAACCGTCATAATATTTACCTACGTTGTACAGTCCGTTATAAAAGAATATTTAGATAAATTTATTAAAAAGATACTTTATTATATTAATTTTGAAAGAAAAATATAAAGACTTACTTAATTGTTAGGTGTGTCAATGTTGAATAATTTAAAAATATATTTAAAAAAAAACAGAACTCGTTTGTTTTACAGTAATTAAGAAGAAAGAAAACAAGAAAATTTTTAATACATTTTTAATTGAATTATTTTTATATTTATAAAAAAAAGGGTAGATATATTCTTATATTAAACAGATCCCCTATTCTAAATTATTCAATAAATATAAAGAAATGAAAAAGATAAAGAAAATTGTGTTTATTTTCTTTCTTGTTTTTTTTTTTTTAATTGCAATTATTAAAATTAAAAAAAAAAGGAATTATTTTTTATAAAAGGAGAGAAAGGATAAATTTCGTTGTATTACACGTATTACTTACGTGTATTGCACGTATTCTATAAATATAATCAAATATCGTAAAATAGATCTTAAATCGAAAATTTATCTCACTCGAATGGTGATTTCGTCGTTGACCTCGTTAGTGACCTTGAGATAAGGAGGAAAGTCGAGATACCGATGCGCTATCGTAACATAAAGTATACGGTGCTTTAACAGAGGGGTTGTGAAACTATGCTCGCCACGTGTCACGATCGTTACGAAAAAGTTTTGCTATTGGGAAAGGTGTTAGTTCGTGAGTTCGTGCTCGAAATTCAGACGAAATGTATTTTTATCTTTTACTTTTCAAATGCATCTTTTATTTACGTGATAGTTCATGACCAATCAAATTTTATTTTTTACTTCTGACATATATAAGAAATGTATATACCTATATATATATATATTTATTTATTTATTTGAACTAGAATCTTTTATATATATATATATATATATATATATATATTTTTTTAAATATTATCATAAAAATAATTTAATAAAAATAATTTAGAACAACTTGTTGTAATATATTATTGTTGATAATTATACTATATTTTTCATATTTTGTTACGAATATTTATGTAAATTATTCTGAAATATTTCCAAGTCTTACTTATTTATTATAAATAAGTAATATTATATATATATATAATATATATTTATAATATAATTAATATAATATAATAAATATTACTTATTTATTATAAATAAGTAATAATATATATAGAAAATATATGGAAAATATATTTTTTAATATATTTCTTTTATATATTAAATATTTATAGAAGTTTATATATTGCATTTGAAAATTATATAAATATTTGTTTAAAATGAACGAAAAATCATCCTTTAAAATATGTTATTGCACTTCTACTAATTAATTTTGTAGAAAATATATTCTTCTTTAAATATATTTTTTTTATTACATATTTATACAAGATTATAAATTACATTTTAAAATTACACGAATACATCAATTAATTTTTTTTTCAAGTAGAATAAAATAACGAATAGTTGATTTCTTTTATGGAATATATTCCGTCAAATAAAACAGATCGTTATATCATTCATTGAATTTTTTCTAATTTGATCCTAACAAATCGTCGTTTTCTACTGGTGAAAGGATTATAAATCCACTTTTGGAATGGCCTTTTCGAGTAGAAGGACACGATAACCTCGACTCGATTCGATTTCATTTAAGATTATGTCGATAATGGCATAAATCTTTAGCGTTCTCATTGAGGAAAAAAAAGAAAGAGAGAGAGAGAGAGAGAGAGAGAGAGAGACGAAAAAAGATGAATGAACTGCTAGTACGAAATTAAATTGAAAAGAAAAAAAAAACACAGCATGTTATCCAAGCGACATAATTTCGTTCAACTTTTTTATTTTTTCTTCCACGTATCATTTCGTAATTGGGAATTTTGATCGATCGGTCGATCAATAATTTTTGCACAATTTTTGTTAGATCAGGTGATCACTTCAACTTCGTTTAAAATGAAACTTTTACTTCTATAAGTACAGGCTGGTTTAAAAGTTCCTAGATCAATTTTATATCAATTATTCTTCTCCTAAACATTTTATATTGATAATAAACTTTACAGTTTGACAAGATAGATTTATTGTCTTACAATTTGTTAAAAAAAAAAAAAAATTTACCTCAAAAGTATCGAAGAAAAAGGATGTAATTTAATTTTAAAATTATCTAAGAAAATTTGTATCATCACCTCAGGGATATTCGATATTTATTGTTTAATATGAAAACCATTTTCTTTTTTATACATCTATTTACGTATTTATACAGTTTCTAATTTGATTTGTTTATTAAATATATTAACATTCTTTTCACGAACCACTTATTTGGCAAGCTTTATTATTACAAAGGTTTTTATTTAAATAAGTTAAACATCACAATTACACAAGTGCTTCGATGTTAAAATTAAAAACAAAAATTCGTAACATTTTATAAATTATTGTATGCGAAAACTGTTAGTTTATTAGTAGAAACAAAATAAAATTAAAAAACAAGAAATATGTGGTGTCACCGTGTCGAAAACTGGATAAACGTATTACACAGCAGTCGTGGCCGAGTGGTTAAGGCGTCTGACTAGAAATCAGATTCCCTCTGGGAGCGTAGGTTCGAGTCCTACCGACTGCGGAAATGTGGATAAATATTTTTTTTCTTTTTTTTTTTTTAAATTATATTCACAGGAACAAAAGTGTTTTTTCATTTTTAGCCAGTACTAATAAAGAATTTAAAAAAAAAAAAATAAAAAAGATATCAAAATAAAAAATAACTCAGCAATTTGCAATTGTGTATAACAATGTTACAAAATTAATAATTCATTTCCTCATTTTGCTAAATTCATTAGAACAGTTGAGAAAATAAAGAAGAATTTTCTCTAGAAAATTAAATTTTTTCCGATGACACACGAATAAATTTAAATAAGATGAAAGGTGACATTAATGAATTAATAAGATAACAAAATGATACCGAAAGAAATACTAAACTCAACAATTTGCAATTGTGTATAACAATGTTACCAAATTAATAATACATTTTTTTTTTTTTCAATTTTTGCGTTCGCCAGAACATTTGAAGAAAGAGAGAGAAGAACACGGAAGAATTTTCTCTGGAGAATAAAATTTATTCTCGTTGACTCGAAAAAAAAACCACGTACGCTTTTTCTTTACAAACACAAGAGAAGGATTCATTTATACGTAGAGAAAGAAAAGACAAAAGGGATGATGAATGAACTCATTTTATTTGGAAAGAAAAAAGAAAAAAGATAAAAGACAGAAAGACACAAAAAATGTGACATTAAATAATATTTCCAAGCGTACGTCAGGTTCCGTTATGTTCTGGGCTCATTATAACCAAAACGTACAATGATATTATTACAATTTTTAACATGTATTATTATCTTTCTCAGACATAAAAAATTCTATGCTATTTTTTGATAAGAATGTTAAATTTTAATGAGGAATATTTTCATAATATTTTTAATTAACGAAAAAAAAAACGTATGAAATAATTTATAAAATAAATTTATATATATTTAAAATAATAATTATTTATTTAATGCATCTATTTATATGTACATATAAAATAACATGATTAAATATAATTATTATTAACCCTTTGAGTGCTATGGACGCATATATGCGTTTGGTAAAAATTACTAGCGTGGTCGTTCGGCACATACATATTTGTTAATATTAATGTAAAATATAATGTAATGTTTATATTAATTAAATTCAATTATATTCACTGAAGTAAAAATTTTAACTATTAAATATAATTTATTATTAGATTTTGGTTAATAATAAATTATTCCGTTCCTAGAAAACATTTTAGGTAAAAGTATTCAGCACTCAAAGGATTAATTGATATTTGAATTAAAAATCATTAGAGAAAAAATTTTTCAAATAATAATTATAATTTTAACGAACCTTTATCGCAATAAGAAATTGAATTGTAAGATCGAAAAAATAAATTTAACAGGTTATATGGTAAAATAAATAGGAAGATTTTCTAAAGTCGAGTAGATGGTTATTATCTTCACGTTCTTTTCCTTTTTTTTTTTTCTTTTTTTTTTTTTATCATCATCGGAAGTTTTTCGTTTCGTAAATTGTACAAGGAAAGCTAGGAGATTCTATCTTTTTCGACTTAGTTTTCAACGATCGTTATTTTCTTCCATTCGGTTAACGCGTTCTCTTGCACGTATTACGAACACAACAAAAGACAACCCTCTTTTCTTTGAAGGAAAGAAAGAAAAGAAAAACGAAAAGGAAAGAAAAGTAGAGGAAAAATAAATGGTAGATTAGATTCGTAGACAAGTCTCGTACACAAGTTCAAGGAAAATAAAAATCTGTTGTTAATTGCACGCTGACACGATTTTTTTCCACGTCTGAAAAGAAACAATAAATAAATAAATAAATGTAATATAAATTACGAACAAATATTTGGTTTAATAACATTGTCTTGGAATTGTTAATAAATTATTTTGTTTTAAATTATTTTTTATTTCTCATTTTAGGTCCAAACGTGTGCATGTCCGAAGAATGCGTGAGAACCGGTAAGTTTTTATACATAATATAATATAATATTTGTTTTTATTTGATTATTTAATATTAATATATTAAATATTAGTACAATCCTAAATATATGAATATACGTACTTGTGTAAAAGTTTATGTCTATTTAAAAAAAAAAAAAAAAACAGAAATCAACGTGGAAATTTATTTACAATATTTCTTGTGTTAACGAATAAAAATAATTTTACTAACTTAATTACTAAATATTAAACAAAAAAGAACGTACAGATTTAATTACAATATTTTTCAATTTAATAAATAACAAGAATTCTATACTAATTTAATTATTAAATATTAAATACTTTTATATAAAAGTAATATCGAGTTGTTAATTAAATTTTACGTCGATTATGCTCATATATGTATATTATTTATTTTATCAAGAATTTTAATGAATTAATTAACACGTCCTCTTTAACCGAGCATAGGATGAACGTGCTGAAAATCGGTGGTAAATTAGGGCTGCGGATAAGCGTTCATCAAGCGTGATTGATTGTGTAGCGGTGATCGAAAGCAAACACGTTTATATCAGGTACTGCGGACAGGTTACGAAATCGAATTACGGTGTTACATGGTATCGATTAATTACCGTTCGCTAAATTCGTCCCTTCATGATGTTTTTTTATTTTATTATTATGTTTCAATATATCGGTCATTATTGATTAATTCATTTTCTTCACGTTAATATGAATTTTTTTTTGTATTTTTATTAATTAATTACCTTTGATTGCGTATACATATATTGCATATTACACATGTAACTTAAAAATAAATATTTCATGTAATAGTATTTGTATTTTTTTATTTGTTATATATTTATTTGTTTTAATAAATATTTTTTTTTATAATTTATACAATATTATATTCTAAGTTATGGGTAATATTTATCTTTATTATTACAATATATATCTTTATATATATATAAATTCTGTGTTATATTGCTGGTTTCCAATGAGTGTTCAGTGTTATATTGTTGGTTTCAAAACTACTGAACCGATATTAATGAAATTTTTTTTATTTTGTGTTTTTTTTTCAACTTAGTACATAGGATAGTTTTTATTGCTATTATTTTTTATTTTTTATAACTAATTTTTAAGGATTTATTATTTAAGGGTTATGTAGATCTTTAGGTACTGTAAGTTTTCAATAGATGGCGTTGTATTACAATTCAATTATTTCGATATATTTACGTCATACTTTTTTTTTCTAATTTACATACGACGTAACCTAACCTTGCTTTTTATATTTTTTCGTGTATTATTATTTTATGTATTCTACTCTAATTGTGGTATTATTTTGTGTGTTGTTATAATTTACTAAATAGTTTAGAATTATATTAAATCAACATTTTATAACAAAGCTGCAGCAACGTATGGCCAGAGCACCCTAGTATATATATATTAATATATAATAAATAATACATATATAAAAAAATATTAATACAATATTTTTGTGTTATTATACTTTTATCGTATATCTGCGTTATGTTATACGATTAATTACAAAAGTATTTTATAAACGTAATTTTAACGTTAAATATCTAGTTTTATTTTAACGATATTGCGTTTATAAGTGAAGGACTGGGGGTGGGGGCGGGATAGATATTAATCAGAACTGCAATTAATTTACGGCAGTGTACACGACAGCTCATTTCATCGACATCGTTCAGTTAAGTTGTGTCAGGATATTAATCTTGCTTTCTAGATAATAACGTTATCCAACAATTTTACTAGTTTCCTAGGAAAGATCTTATTTTGACATAGTAATTAAATAGGTAATAAAAAAAGAGATAAAAATGATAAATAACAACTTAATCCGGTTTTTTTTTTATTTAATAATTCGACAATATGATTTGTAATAATTTTAATAAATAGGTAAATAATTAATTTTAATATTAGGTCTACCAAAAAATTCTGTCCATTTTTAAAATAAACTAAAATAATAAATTATTCATAATTTGAACAATTAATTAATTTAATTACTTTTGAACTCTTGCCAGTATGATGGCAATTTGTATATTCCATTTTAAAAAATGGGGCCTTACCCCTAGTGACGAAAAATTGAACTAATGTTCGTTTGAACGGACAGAATTTTCCGGTAGACCTAATATTTATCTTTAGAATATTTAATCTTTGTATATTATATGAAAAGAAAAAAAAAACAAGAATAATATTAAGAATATTTTTTTTTAACTTACAATTACAAATAAAATTAAAAAAATTTATTTTCATGTAGCTGCAAGTTTGCTATCAGCCATGGACAGAACTGTATCACCTTGCGATAACTTTTTTCTATACGCATGCGGTACTTGGAATCGTTTGCATGTAATACCAGAAGACAGAAGTTCTATTAGTACATTTGAAGTACTCGCTGATCAATTGCAAGTTATTTTGAAACGAGTTCTTGAAGAATCACCGAACGAGAACGACAATAATGCAACCCTCAAGGCCAAAATGTTCTACAAATCGTGCATGGACATCCGTGGGTATAAAAAAGAAATTACAGAAATGTAAATTAACGGTAGTCCAAGATATTTTCTTCAATATTTTATGTACATAAACATTTAGATTTTTATTTTAAGAATTAAGAATTATTCAATATAAACAAGAGGCTACTATTTATTGGTATAAGCAATTTCAATAATTTTATTTTCAGTATTTTCTATAAGTGATCAGTATAGGTGTGTAACCCTAACATATTAATATGTTATATATTAGTTAATAGTTCGGAAAGTATGATAGTTGCAGAAAAGTTTGTTCATAAAAAGTTGCATGAAAAATTCAGGATTATAATATGACGTTAGTTTTTTTCTGTTAGGTTCAGTATATCTTGAGATTTATTGTTCAACTTTGTTTTTTTAAATATAATGTTATATTTTAATACTTATTTTCTGACAGCGGCTGTCAAGACGAATCCAATGATGTGCAACATTAATATTTTTGGAGGTCACCGAAGGTCAAAACTGGCGAACAAAAAACAAACCGGCTACAATAAAGCTCTGCCGCGTCATGGTCGCGTCCGTGCTTGCATCAGATTTGTTTCACTGTATACCTGCATCAAGTTTGTGTCACTGTATACTTGTTCCGACAACGGACGAAACAGATATTTTCCGAATAGTTTTTATTAGTTATTGTCAGGTTTTGTATTTAATGTTGCATATCATTGGATTCGTCTTGACAGCCGCTATCAGAAAATAAGTATTAAAATATAGTATTGTCTTTAACTAAACAAAGTTGACCTATAGATTTAGAAATATACTGTACCTAGCAAAAAAAACTCACATTATATTATAGTCCTGAATTTTTCAAGCAACTTTTCCTTAATAAACTTTTCTGCAATTATTATACTTTCGGAATTATTTAGGTGACAATAGTTACTGATTTACCCTGTATATTTATTATGTTGTTATTTATAATGTTATATTAAATTTTATAAAATAAATATCGTAAAATTTAATTGATTATTTAATTATATATATTATATATATATATATAATTATATATTAATAATAATATATAATTATGTATTATATATTAATTTATAAATATAATGTTATGTATGTTATTAATATATAATTTATAATATTATAATAAATAAAAAAAATATATGTTATATATAATTATATATAATAATATAAAATAATATATATAAAAAATTAATTGTATATTTATATATACAAATACTGATCATTTATTTTTACTGAAAATACTAATTAACAAATTTTAGAAAATAGTTATTTAAATAAGTAAAAGTGCAACGAAACTAAAATAACTAAAATAAAGATTTTAGTGTAAGAATTTTGATTGTTTGTATATTGATTGTTTTAATATTAATTATTGGACAGCACGCATCCGAGATATCGGTGACAAACCTTTAAAAAAAGTATTGGCATCACTTGGTGGTTGGCCTGCGGTGATTGGAAACTCTTGGAAACCACCACCTTATTCAATCGAAGTTCTATTAGGTCGTCTTCGTGGTGAATACAATGAAGGTATCCTCATGGAACAATGGGTTGGCCCAGACGACAAGAATTCCTCAACCAACATCCTGCAGGTGCGCCGGCAAAGTAAGGCCCCTTGGTCGACGAATGCATGACATTCTCTTTTTTTATTTTATTACAAAACAAACAACTAAAAGAAAAACAACAACGATAAAAAATAATCTGTTGATCAGTATCAGAATTCATTTTATTTTCGTCTAATATAATTTATTAAATCTATAAAAAAAAAAGAGAGAGCGGCTCTTATTCCATTTGATTGAACAATTAATATTTTGTTGTTTAAACATTTTTGATCGTTATTTCGTTAAATAAATAATATTTAATACATATAAATATTATTTTCGATATATAAATAATAATTCGTCAATATTTTAAATTACATGTTAACATTGTATTGTATAAATATTGATCAAAAATGTTTACAAAAATATTGATCCCAATGAAATGGTACTCAATTAGAAATCGTATTTATTAATGAAAAAAAAGAAACAAATAAAATAAAATAAAATAAATGAATTTCCAATAAAGTTAGTCGTTATAATATACTTTGATGACTCTATGTTAAAAAAAAAAAAAAAACTAAATCGTTCAATGTTAATACTTATTTGTTCTTATGGTTTTTTTTCCATTAGTTGGACCAGATGCAGTTTGCGTTACCTAGTAGGGATTATTATTTGAAGAAGAACAGCGAGGCGGAGTTGAAAGCTTATCATCGTTACATGACAAATGTCGCAGTGTTGCTAGGTGCAAATCCCGATACGGCTGCATACGAGTTCAATCGCGTGATCGCCCTTGAAAAAAAACTTGCTAATGTACGTGTGTGTGAATGTATGCGTGTGTTATGTATACCCTTCGTACATTTTTATTTTTTTCTCTCTTTCTTTCTCTCTTTCTTATCCGTTTTTGGAAGTTGTTGCGTTTGATATCGAATCAAACTCGATTTTGACCAACTATCAAAACGGTTTTCTTTTTTTTCCTTTTTTTTTTTCATATGTTACCTTTTTTCATTTTTTTATTCTTTCTAGTTTTATTTTTTTCCCACTTGTGTATCTTTAAACTTGCAGGCCTCGTTGCCCGAGGCTGACAGGCACGACACCTCTCTGATCTACAGAAAGTTAACGTTGCGGGAACTACAAGAAGAAGTGCCGCAACTTCAATGGAAAGTTTATCTTCAAGAATTCGTAAGTGCTCCAATTACCGAGGACGAGCCTGTAGTAGCATACGCGATGCCCTACTTCCTTCAAATGGGTCGCATTGTTCAGAAAACTGATCGCAGGTAATCGAATTATTTTTTCCCCCTACCTATCATCATCGTCATCAAATTATTCCATTACTTTATTTTCCCATTACTTTTTGATCGGTAGTTAAATGGACGTTTAATTTGATTATTAAAATTCAATTTTTAAACTGTTAGGGGTGTTTCTTCTTTTTTTTATCTTTTTAAATTTCTTACTTCAATCAACCGTCATTTTTTGATTGAAGTTCTAACGTAAAATAGGCCTGTTTTAAATTTGATTTTCCGATAATTTCATTTTTTTGTTTGTTTGTTTTATTTAGTAACATTTATTTTAACATCATTTTCTGATAAAAAAATCTGCTCGATTAATAACATTTTGTTTATTGTTCCTATTTTTAATTTCGTAATTTTTTATTCTTGGCAGAACGTTGCACAATTATATAATATGGCGATTTGTAATGTCGATCATGCCGCATATGATAGACGAATATCAGCAAAAGAGAACCGAGTTTCGCAAGATACTATCAGGTATACTAAGTGAAAGAAACAGGTGGTCCGAATGCGTCGAATGGACCAATAGGAATCTTGGTATGGCAGTGGGTGCTCTTTTCATACGTGATAACTTCAATCACGAGAGCAAGGTTGTTACAGATATTCATCATTTCAATGTTACATAGTAAATGATTGAATAAGTCTTTTATGGTAAATGGTGAATGGTGAATAATCGTTTGATCGTTTGTAGGAAACGGCTTTGGAAATGATACGAACGATACGTGAAGCTTTCAATGAATTGCTTGCTGAAAATCAATGGATGGATGATGAAACCAGAACCGTTGCTAAAGGTAAAGCTGATTCAATGAATGAGAGAATCGGTTATCCTGAGTTTCTGAAGGATCCCGTCAAACTTTCAATGCAATATTTGACGGTAATTATCTTAAACGATAAAATACTTATTAAGATTTTTTCTTTTTGTCAATTTCATTTGATTCATTGATAATTGTTTTTCTAAAATATATTTTCAGTTGAACATAACGGAGGACCGTTTTTTGGAAAATGTTTTGGCAGTGCACAAGTACGAAGCTTATCACAATCTCCAAGAATTACGTCAACCAGTCGACAAGGACAAATGGTCTACGGAACCGGCCGTCTTAAATGCCTTTTATAATCCCAATAAAAATGACATCGGTAAGTCAGAAGACAATAAAGATAGGATTATGAAGCTTAACAAAGTAATCGTCAAACTGTGGGTTTTTAGTATTTCCAGCAGGAATTCTACAACCCCTGTTCTATTCTCAACACTTTCCTAAATCATTGAATTACGGGGGAATCGGTGTGGTGATTGGTCATGAGATAACTCACGGTTTCGATGACAAAGGACGACAATTTGACAAAGATGGTAACATGATGCAATGGTGGAATAATGCAACTATTAAAGCATTTCGAGAGAGAACGCAGTGTATCGTTGATCAGTATTCCGGATATAAATTAGAAGAAGTTGATCTTTATATAAACGGTCGTATGACGCAAGGTGAAAATATTGCTGATAATGGTGGACTAAAACAATCGTTTCGTGTAAGTATGATATATCCGATTCATTACAATCTATCAGGTTTTTACGAATGTTATATTATAAACATATTTACGTTATGTTATGTTACGTTATTATTTACATATTTATCATTAGAAACAAATTTATTCGGTAGTACAACAAGCAAAGATTCAGAAACATATTGTTGTGTATATTTTTGTAATTACCTGTGGCATTTTTTAACTTTGTTTGTAATTTATTTTAGGCTTACAAAAAATGGGTCTCGATACACGGACAGGAACCATTATTACCTGGCGTGAATTTAACTCACGATCAACTGTTTTTCCTAAATTATGCTCAAATTTGGTGTGGTTCGATGAGACGGGAAGATGCTTTAACCAAAATACGTAGTAGCGTGCATTCACCTGGTCCTGTTAGAGTGTTAGGTCCGCTTTCTAATAGTGAGGATTTTGCAAAGGCCTACAATTGTCAACCAGGCTCACGGATGAATCCAATCCGTAAATGTAGCGTCTGGTAAATAAGTTGACTACAAATTATTCAAAATAAAAAGAATGTGGGAGAGAATTTTTCTTTTTTTTTTTCAAAAAATATAATCCATTTTCAAATAAATCTATTATAATATAGAAAATGAATAGTTCATGATGATATAGATGAACGAGGTTCTGCATGATGTCATTGTAGTAAATCCAATATGGAGTCCATGTTTCGTGGTAGCCATTTTTTCAGGCGCCATTTAAGATGCATATCGAACTTTATTTACAATTTTATCTTCGAAAAAATGCAGTAATATAGACGAAGATGATGATAGTCATATGAAAGAGAGGGGAATGGTAATATATATATATGAGTCTAAGAGACCTAAACGGAGTTGTTCAAGTATCGTTCAAGTGGTATATCATCATCAACGAGATATCGAGCTTTAATAACGATCAATAAATATCAAACGGCCACGGTTATTTGGACAGCTCCTCTATAGGGGAGAAGAAATAAAGCGTATGTATATATTCAATGTATACGTCTGTATGTGTGGATGCACGAATGTGTGTATGTATGTATGTATATCTGCAAAAGGATCTAAACTGACGATAAACGTTTTTCGCGTGAGCAAATACACATATGGAAGTATAAAAAAAAAAAATAAAGTACATAGTTACTATTAGAAAATTTCACGATGAAGTACTCAAGAATTTTGAATTGCAAACATTTCCCATAAGAATGGGAATTAAAATAATTATTCATTTTATATATGTTAAATATTTGTAATGGAAATCCATTTTAGATAGATTCATGGAATAGCACGTACATAATATATAAATTAATTAATTAATAATTAATAGTAATAATAATTATTATTATAATAATAATAACATTAAAAATAATAAATCCCCTGCGGATTTTGGGAGAAGACCGCAGTACCCCCTACTTGTCGTAAGAGGCGACTAAAAGGGAAACCATTAACGAAGATTGATTTCCTTCACTCTTAATAATAATAATAATAATAATAATAATAATAATAATAATAATAATAATAATAATAATAATAATAATTGTTAAATTGCCTGAATCTGTCGGTTTGCGTTATTAGTGAATGAACAACAACAGCAGTAACATCAGTAACAATAATAACGACACGATAACAGTAAAACATTACAATAATGGTGTATTTTTAAAGTATAATACTTACATAAGATATCTAAGTATTGTTTCTTTTTTCTTTCTTGTGACCTACTTCTTGATGTTTATATTTTTTTCTATTTTACTTTTTACATTCGATCACGACATTTAAAAGTAAAAAAAGAGATCATAATAATAGATTTCAATATAAATAGTCATGCAATTACGAATGTAAGCCGACCCGTGAAAAATCTTTTCTACGACGATCACGAGATGAAATCTCTGATTCTTTTTTTTTTCGCCTTCTCTAACAATAAGATTGAGAAGAATACGAATTATAATATCCTATATATAATATAAATATGTATATGTATGTGCAGAGATATATACAGGGTGTATATCTACAGGAATATAGCAAATAAAATATAAGGTTCCATTTAAAGTAACACCGATAATCTCGAATCTCGTAAAAAAAAAATTATCTTGAGAAATAATTTTTTTATTTTTCTTTTAGACCATCCCACTCTACCCCTCTCTCCCGTTCCTGGAATAATGCCAATTTTTTAATACGTTTGCATATAAAGGAAATATTTAAGTGATCACCCTGTACACACTACAGAGTACATATTTTGAAATATTTTCAAGAACGTATCAAGGACATCCTAAAGAACAATGTTCAACCCGTTTTCTTTTTCTTTCTTTGTTTGTTTTTTTTTTCTTTTTTTTGTATAAATAATACAAACTTAATCGTGATAAATTATCATTGCAATAATATTATATCGTATTTTATTTAAATCTATTGAAATTGAAATAAGATCATTTTTTTTATGTTCTTGCATGATAAAATTAAAATTAAAATTTTATTTCAGTCCTATTGAATGTTACCGATAAATCTTTAAATATTCTGACGAATAAATGAATAAATAAAAAATCATCAATTGCAGTACGTATTCTCGGTATGTATCGTCGCGTTTTGTCTAACTGATTATTCAATAAATAATAATAATTCATGAAACATGCATATATGAATCAAGAGTTAATTTTTTTTTTTTAGGGATACTTTGTGTATACATATATAATACATACACATTATACAATATTACATATATACAAATATGTATATATATATATATATATATATATGTAATTGTGTCGATATATTTAAGAGAAAATAAATGAAACAGGCAGTCATGTATTTGTTGAAAGATTTACTCTAGTATCGGAACATATCATCCATACATAGCACGGTCAATGCCGATCTTGCTTGTTTTTATGTAAAAAAGGTGGAAATAAAAATAATATACAACAGACAGAGGGCTTTCTCTCTCTCTCTCTCTTTCTTTCTTACTCTCTTCTCTCTCACTACTCTCACTCTCACTCTCTCTATCTCTCTCGCTCTCTCTTTATTTCTCTTTTATATCCTTTCTTTCATTATCTTGTCCTCTCCCTTTCTCTCTTTCTCTCAATTTCGCTTAAACATAACATATGCGTCTCAAACGCGGTGCATTTTGTTTCCCCGGTACCGCGCATACCTTTTTTTTTTTTATATTCTTTTATTTAGTTCGTAAATATATTCATATAAAATTGTAATTTAGTCAAAATTTGTACATATTGCACGGTCCAATAAGGATTTTATGAATCTATATAATTATAATAATAATAAAAATAATAATAATAATATAACATAATATATTTATAATATTAATATAATATAATATCATAATATAATATAAAATATAATAATAATAATAATAATAATAATAATAATAATAATAATAATAATATTAAGAAAAAATAATAATGATAATTATCATTCATAATAGTGAATAGAAATAATAATAATAATAATAAAAATTAATAACAATTAGTCTTAATATTAAACTGCGCAATTAAAAAAAAAGAAAGGAAAAGAATAATAAACAAAAGAAAAAGGAAAAAGAAAAGAATAATAAGAAATAAAAGAGGACACAGTGACACTTTTTATAGTCCGTATAAATAATAGCGAAAAATAATAGTAGTGTTCTGTATAAAATATTATTTGACACGAATATTATATTATTAACGTATGTACGAGTTAATGCCGGCAAATTTGAATGAATTATCTATAGTTGTTGAGAGAAAAAAAAAGAGGAGAGGAGACGGGTCTGAAGACGAGTGGTTGGGTGTTCAATTATAAACAAAATTTTTCTTTGCATTCTTAATTTTTAAAAACATGGTTCATCTTTTTTTTTCTTCGTGCCAGTACATATGAGAGAGAGAGTGAGAGAGAGAGAGAGAGAGAGAGAGAGAGAGAGAGAGAGGGAAATTGCAAGTGAAAATGAAAAAGAAGGATAGAAAGAGTTAGATAAACCTACACGAGAGAGAGAGAGAGAGAGAGAAAGAGAGAGAAAGAGAGATGGTATATGGTGTTTAAAATAAAAAGAGAGGAGAAGGACAACGTTTATGGCGCACTGTCGAGACGTTAACTAATAATCATCATTATTTAACATTAATAATAATAATATTAATAATATTAATAAAATTATAATAATAATAAAATAATAATAATAAAATAATAATAATAATAATAATAATAATAACTCCGGTTATAGCATATAACTATTGCTAACGTAACAAGTTTCTCTTATCTTATGTACAACAACTTATTTTGAGTGTCTCGTATTAATTATAATTGTATTTCGAGGACGGAGAAAGATAATATATAATAAAGTATGGTTTAGAGAAGGGCCATTTAAAAAATTCGTCCGAGCACATAAACATTTTGTTTTATCTTTTTTCTTGTCGACGACAATATGACATTTATATTTTTTTTTCTTACTCGTTGGATGCAGCTCAACGAAACAAATGCTTCTCTTCCGATAAATATAATATGTTATATTATTATTTATAGTGTATGATGGACGTTCTACCTCTCATCATCATTTTTCTCTTCTATTTCAAGAGTCACGTGATACGAGATAGCAACGCTTTACGAAAATATAATAACAATAATTAATAAACGCCATTTGATCGTATTTGAAGAAATTATTTTGAAAATGGACAAAAACGTCGAATATTGTTCTTTATTTGCCATATTATGTGTTTTTAAAGTTACGTACGATATATTTATTTATTGTAAATAGAGAGAAAAAGAAAGATAGACAGAGAGAGAGAGAGAGAGAGAGAGAGAAAGAGAAAGGGGTTGTAATACAACATGGCGACCACGTCTTCGAATTTTCGTCGAGTTTCCGATAAAAACGCGAAAAATTCTCGCTTTTTTCTTTCGGTTTATTATTTTCGTCGCTTAAGGACATTCCAAAAAAATAATGCGGCTCTTTGTTATTTTATTTTTTATTTATTTAATTATTTATTTATTTATTTATCTTTTTATCTTTTTCTTCTTCTTCTTCCACCTCGACGTTCGTTCATTTATCAGTTAACGTTAATTAATTATTTTGTATTTATGAATGTTTGTTCGTTTGTTTGTTTATTTAATTATTTATTTATTTATTTGTTTGTTTGTTTGTTTGTTTGTTTGTTGTCATCGTTACACATAACATACGTTAAACAACGTACGTTCTAATCTACACCCTGATACCCCATACGTACGTAAATTCACGGTTTTTTTTATACTATTTGTTATTTTTTTTTTTTTATTAAAAATTTTTTTCTTATATGTATTTATAATTCATTAAACGCAAATATTCGATTCGCGCTAGTGCATATGCATATTGTTTCTTTTTTTTTTTTCACTAAGCTTTCTTTTTCTTTCTATTTAAACTCACCCCCAACTCCTCTCTTTGTCGTCGTCGTCATCGTCATCGTCATCGTCGTTTCGATATTCTTTTCAGAAAAATATATATTTATGTACTTTTTTCTTTTTCTTTATGTATTTATGTTATGTATTTTTATGTATGTATATATATATATATAGATATCTCATATATTATATATACTATGTAAATTTATACATCGACGGATCTCAACGAAAGTTACGAAGACGTGATCATTTTCTAACACTTATTATTCAACTCCTTCTTTATGAAATTTTGTTTGATATTCCTTCTCACAATTTACGTATCTTGTTCTTTTATTTGTATGTTTCTAACGTTATATACCATTCGTGCAAATCTTCTTCGAGAAAATAAATTATTAGATATTTTTTTTTGTGAGAAGGATTATCAATTATGTAACTCTCTTTCTCTCTCTCTCTCTCTCTCTCTCTCTCTTTTTCTCTTTCTTTTTTTCTCCGTCACAATATCAATATTTCGAAAGTATATCATCAATCGTTTACTTTACATTGAATTCTTTTTGAAAACACATATTTCAACATCGTGAAATTCACGAACTTTTCGAAGTAAAATGGTGGTGGCCATTTACAATAAGCGGAATATTTTACGTTCGAACATCGTCATCCAACAAGCTAATAATTAAACGAGTAATATTAATAAATAAAAGTGCATTTAAATAGAAAAATTTGTTTTCTCCCGTTAAAAAAATATATATATATATATATATAT
>NW_015148977.1:1097070-1148302 GCF_001465965.1 Polistes dominula
TTTTTTTTTTTTTTTTTTAATAAATATTTAGGTATTTCAACGAATTTTGTTAAAAGTTAGAAAAAAGAGATGCAAGCGTGAATAACAAATTCCGATGATTCAATCGACAAAACGTGGGGACAAGTGATATCACATATCGCGATGAATGTACACACACACACACACATAACATATGTACTTACGTATGTTATATTTATTAATTTTCTTTTTCCTTTTTCTTGTTTATTTCTTTTTTTTCTTTTTCTTTTTTATTGGTTTAAGCCTTTCTCACTTTTTAGAATCATATTCTCATCGGATTTTATAACTCACGATATGCATTTCTTATATTTCATCTCTTCTTTTATTATTATCATCATCATCATTATGATTAATATTATTATTATTAATTATTATCATATGTAAGTGTGCTCGAACAATTATTAAGAAAAATGTTACCACAATTAAGAATATTATTCTTTCTCTATCCTCGTTTCGATTGTAACCGAAATAAAATATTGTATAATGTACAAGGCTAATTTACAAAGCTGGCTCTCATTAAATCTTTCTCTCTTTCTCTAACTTTCATTTCTCACCATCTTTCTCACTAATCCTTCTCATTCCGTTACACCTTTTTGTTTGTTTCTTTCTCTCACGCTCTTTCTTTACTTTAATTCAACGTCGCGTGATACTTCTTTTTTTTATTTATCTCATTCCACCTTTTTTTTTATATACATTTTAAAACCACCGCGATTCTAACACATTTCATGTTTCTATCAAAAAAAAGGACGATATTGTCCTTCTCTTTCAGTATCCTTACTTACTCTCTCTTTCTCTCTCTCTCTCTCTTTCATTTTTATTCTTTCATACATACACTTTTTTTTGCGCAACATGACACACACAAATACACATACACAACCATACACATACACGCGCGCGCGCATCGTCGAGCTCCACGTTCTTAAACATATAACTCGCACATGACATTTTATTATCGTATACGCACTATATATCGTTTTGAACATTATTATATTTTTCCTTGTCTCCAATAAACTGCATACTTCATTTTTATATATTTTTATATAGATATATATATATATTTAACTTTATCAAGACAACAAAAACATCATTTTAGAATGAATTTATAATTATACGAAAAATAACGATTAATAAATAACGAAGAAAGAAAACAATATAATTTTTCTTTTCTTTTTTTTTTCAACTAAAATTAAAATAATAATAACATCGATTATAACTTTTTAGAAACACAAATTCCCAAAATTATAGAAAAACAAAATAACAAACAATATATATATATACTATATATATATATATTGATTTACGTACATTTCGTTTCTTTTTCGAATAATCGTGGGATTAATTTTGTAAAATGAGGAAGCAGCAGTTTGATTGTTAAATGTGTCTCTCGTGTGTGATAATTAATAAATAACGTAGAGAAAAGACACAGGGTATTATTATTACATTTTTAAAAGACTTATGAAGTAAATATCTTTCTTTTCTCTTCTTTGCAAAGTCACCCAATTAATTTAAACACGCTCTGTCATTACAATATTTTTATCATTTTACGCAACAAATTCAAAATTATAGATATATATATTATATATATAATTACATATTATATATGTAAAATTGAAAATAAAAGAATTAGAAGATACAATTCGATTAACAGCAAGCACACCACACGTTTTTTATTTCTCTCTCTCTCTCTCTCTCTTCGTCTATTTTTTTCTCAACCACACATTCTCTCTCTCTCTCTCTCTCTCTCTCTTGCTCTCCCTCTCTCTCTTCCTTTCTTTCTGTCTTAATTATTCTTTCACGATTAAACTTCCCATGTATTTCTCGCCGTGCCCTAAAAACGCGCTTCGAAGGCGTTTCGAAGACTATTTTTTTTATTTTTGTTCTTTACAACCGTTTATTTTTTTTTTCTTTCTTTTTTTTAAATTATTGTACAATTACATTTTTATATTTTTTTTATTTAAAATTTTAATTTCTATGAATTAATCAATAAATCGTTAGAATATATATAATTATATTCCAATTCGTGTGTATACATGATTCTTGCTTAGCCCAGAGTTCAACGGTTATTTTCACATTTTTAAAGATAATTCGAAATTCGAAGGGTGGGGAGGAGCCGTTCGAACGGCCCTCTTGATTTTCTTCTTTTTTAAAAATTCTTATTATTATTACTCCACCACGATATCACCTGCACAAAGTCCAAATATTTCATTTGTTGTGATATTAATTAGAGATGGAGAAAAGCTGAAAGGAAAGGAGAAAGTGAGAAAGAGAGGAAATAGGTAAAAAGGTTAAATGAAATAATGGACTCTTGTTTGAGCTCGTGGTGGCCGCCATTTTAACTCTGGGCAGAGAGTGCTATTATTTATACGGCCAAACGTGTACTCATTCTTTTTATTTCATGCACTTTTCTTTCTATAATTGGTTTTTTCTTTGTTTTCTTTTTTCTAATACTTGTGTGTATTTCATTCGTTAACCATGTTTAATAATAATTTATACGTTATTTAGCATATCCGTACGGAATACACCACTTGTGATAATTTTCAAATTTATCATCCCGTGTGTCGCGTTTATCACCATTTTTTTTCTCTCTCTCTCTCTCTTTATTTTACATGGTTCACTTGCTTTTTCATTCTTTTACGTGTCCATGTATGCACGTGCGTGTATCATCATGTGGTTAAGTCCATGTATCACCGTGTACTGTAGTAATAAACATGTGTGTATTTATGTATGTATGTATTTTATACGTGTGTATTCAACTTAGCTCATATATATAGATATATTATATATGTATATATATGTATATATATAAAACGATTCCAAATAGAAATAATATTTATCTTTTCCTTTTTTTTTTTTAATTTTATAATACCAATTATTTCACTGGGTCGGGTTTCAAAAATTTCCCGTAAATAATTTTAATAATTTCTTTTTAATTCTTCTTCTTTTTCTTTTACTTTTGCTTTCTCTCATTTTCATCATCTAAAAACGTACAACAATAATTCAGTCTAATACATTCCGAAAGCACCAATTTGGTTAATTAATTTCTTTTTTTTTTTTAAATCTTTTCCTTCATATTTAATAAATAATTTAGAAAGTTCTCCTTTGCAACCCTTTAGTCCTTCCATTTAAATTATTACGAATAACCACCCACCCCAACCCCAATTTTCACTTATTATTCAGTCGTATATATACGAAAACCAAAGAAGGATATTTCACGAATTCTCATATGTCAAAATCGCCAATTTTTGCACATCAAATTTTGTCCCTTCCCGTTTTTTATACGCAATATAATTTTTAATATAGCGTGTGCGAGAATAAAAATTAAAAAACACACACACACACACACATTGTCGAATCACATATTTGTTCTAACAATAATTTCGAATTTTGTAGATAATTTATATATTAATAATAATAATAATAAATATAATAGTAATAATAATAATATTAATAATAATACACGTATGTGTGTGTGAGCGCGCACGTATATATATGTACATATTATGTTAATATCGTATAATATAGATATAATCTATTACGATACGAGAGAAACGCGATTTGTTTTTATTTTTTATTTTATTTAATTCTTTTTTATTAAGAGTCTTTCAAATGATTTTTTTTTCATATATTAATTTATCTTTTCTTGTTGTCCGTTTAAACAAAACCGCACGAATTGTTTTTTTTTTTTTTGTTAATCACCGTGCTTCATATTAAGGTAATAATATATTATATTTATGTAGTTTTATTGTAACATTATAGTGTTTATGTGTGTTGCGTGTTTTGTATATATCGCGTAGTATATATCGTTGAATGGATAAGTGTATGTTGTGTGTGCATGCGTGGCGTGCTCGAGTGCGCTCCGTATTATGCAAGTATAAACGTGAATTTTTAAGTAACAGCGGTAGTAGTAATAGTAATAGTAGTAGTAGTAGTAGTAGTAGTAGTAGTAGTAGTAGTAGTAGTAGTAGTAGTAGTAGTAGTAATAGTAGCAGTAGTAGTAGTAGNTAGTAATAGTAGTAGTAGTAGTAGTAGTAGTAGTAGTAGTAGTAGTAGTAGTAGTAGTAGTAGTAGTAGTAGTAGTAATAGTAGCAGTAGTAGTAGTAGTAGTAGTAATAACAATAGTAGTAATAAGTAATAGTAATAGTAATAGTAATAGTATAGTAATAGTAATAGTAATAGTAGTAGTAGTAGCAATAATAGTAGTAATAGTTGTTGTAATAATAGTAGTAATAGTTGTTGTAATAATAGTAATAGTAGTAAACCGATTAGCGCACACATCCGACGAGGGCAGGTCTTGCGTTGAAAAATTTGATTTTTTTTTTAAACAAATTAGAAACAACGTTCGTCTTCCTTTAACATTTCTTTTCTTTTTTTTTAGGGGGAGGGGGCTCGCTTTTCCTCTCCCCATAATTTTCTCTTTTTTTCTTTTCTCTTTTTAAATCTTAATTTAATTACACGTAATAGGTAATAATGTCATGTGTTTAATTTTTTTTTAACTTAAAATTTTTTTTTCGTAAATAGTATAAGATCAAAACTTCATGTTTTATAGCGATCCTATGTTTGTTATCTACGTATTTATATATGTATATACCAATGAGAGAATAATCGTTACGGTAAATTCACGTACAAGAATAAAGTAGTAATATTAGTAAAATTGATCAAATCATTTTTATCGGAAAAATAAAAAATTAATGTTTCATTAACGTGGCAGTTGTTTTAATGTAAATATGTATTTGCTAATGTTCGAATAGTATTATTATAATTAATCTCCAATGAAATTTTGTAAAAAATTTTGTATTTTGTTTCCATATATGGGAAACAAGATGGCCGATCATTCTGGTGGTCAATTTAAAAAGCTATAACATTTTATTTATATAAAAATATTAATAAAAAGTGTATAGAGAGTGATTTGATTTGTTAATGTTTTCTTTATACTTTAAATCATCTCAAAAGATGCTTTCTTGTACGAATTTTTCCGTAACGATAATATTGAAGACGATAATTTTTGTCAAATGTGAATCAAACGAATCGAGCTTCGAGATGGTATCGCAAGAAAAAAAGAAAAAATAAGATGAATAAAAAGGAATGATGGAATGAAAACGAACGAGAACATGTTCGCGGAAATAGTAATTGAACAAAAAACGAATAAAATTAATTTTTTTAAATGAATTGTCTGTTTGAACAATTTACATGTATGATGCTCATATTCGATGAGTGAATGAGCGCATATTCGCGACAAACTACATTCGCTTTATTAATTTATTTTTCTTCTTCTATTTTTCACGCGTGTTTTTTTTTTATTAATTTAAATATTACAATTATTATTATTATTATTATTATTATTATTATTATTATTATTATTATTTTTTATATATACGCGTGTCGTATGCTCGCTTTTGTATTTACGTATGCGTGCATGTATGTGTATCCCATGTGTGTGAATGTGAGTTGTATGTGTATGTATACGTACGTTTATGTGTGTTTACGCGCGTGTGCGTTTTTTTTTTTTAATATTTTCCGTGATATACATATATATATTCCGGAAGGAGTATTATTTATTTTTTATTTAAAAAAACACAGAGAGAACTCTCGGACTCTAACGCTTGGCAGTATTATGAACAACGATCGGCCCGGGCCCTAAGTAAAAAGGGCTTTGGAACTCGAACGGGCTTCGCCGTATTTTTATAAACACGTTTATACTCTTACGTTTTTTGTCTTTTGAAAAGTAATTTTCCTTAACTTATGTCTTTTCTTTTTTCACTTATATTCTCTTACGTTTAATTTCAATTATTCGATTAAACGCCTCAAACACTAACACACATCTCAACCCTCACGCGTCGCATTCCTTTTATATTTGTTCTTTTTCCACCTTTCGCGATTGTTTGTCCAATTTTGTCGATTTTTTTCTTCCTTCTTTTCTTCCTCGTTTATTATTGTTGTTATATATTATTATTGTGTTGATCTTTGTTTGTCATTCGATAAATTCGGAGAGTAAAACGACAACGACGTGGTTAATTTTAAAGGGACAGCGAAATCGATGTCAAAATCAACGATTTTTAACGCCCGTTGGCAGTGATCGTAGAATTGCATTTATTTTCAACCCCCCTCCCGCCCAACCCTTTTTTTGCTATTTTTTTTTAGATTTTCTTTTCGTATCTTCGTCTCGTCTGTTTTTGCTTTTTGTTTTATGCACGATTATTTTAAATAATTTTTTGTTCAATTTAAAATCTTTTCTCCTTTTTTCTTCCCTCTTTTCAAATGCGTCCCTCTCCCTAAGTCGCCCTTTCGTGTCCTTTAAATTATTTTCCCATTTATTTATCCATCCCTTTCCTTCTTTTCTTTGTTTTTTTTGTTTTTACTTTTAAACGTGAAATCGTGCCGATAAATAAGAAAAAACAAAAAAAAAACAAAATTGTCATTTCTCGCACGAATTCGTGTTTTGTTTTGAAAAAAAAAAGAAATGCCGATCGCCATCTTGGCCTAGTTAATCGTTAATCTTTTTGCCAGTTTATTTCTTTTTCTCTCGTTTTTTTTTCTTTTCTTTATTTTTTCGTTTTAACATTCGTTCATAATTTGGTACGAATTATAAAAAAACGTAAACGATTTTTGGAGAAAAGTACGATTAGTATGAGCATAGAACACGAACGAAATTAATTTTTAACGATCGAAATATATTTTTATTTTATTTATAAATAATATCGAAATGTTTATTCGAAAAACAAAAAAAAGTCGACAACAATTGTCTCATCGCATATTGCAGCACAATTACAGCCATTGAAAAAATTAGAAAATTATAATATATATCAACACGAACTACGAATTATTATTATTATTATTGTTTTTCTAATATTTTTCTCTTTGTTTTTTGTCAATACCGGCCACGCATGACGGCAATTTTACGAATGGTCAAGCAATAAATTATTTAAAACAAATTGCATTTTTAATTCTTTTTTTTTTTTACTACGTTATATTTCTGTCTTTTAATTTTATTTATAAATAAAAATTTTCAGAGAGACATCATAATATTTGTTTAAAAAATAAAACGAAGGAGGGACTCAAGTCGCGTTGAGGAAAATATATTAAAATAAATGATTTTTGTTAAACAAATCGAATATATATGTATCTATATATATATATAATATATACAAAATAAATTTATTTTTTCACATTTAGATCCTTGAAAAACTTAAGAAAAAAAAATTATTATTATTATTCTCATAGTTTTCAATAACAATTATTAAAGACAAATAAACACTTTCACTCTTTAACTAGATTTAAAAATTTTCAATAATATTCAAATATAAATAATCGAGATGGACTCATAACAAATTTTTCCTTATCTCTTTTCTTCATTTTTTTCAATTATATTCTTTAAAAAATTGAATATAATAATGTATAATACACGCGAGTGGAACAATGATGCTGATTTGTCCGATAATGAATAGTAACCTCTATTCAAATAGTGATATGTCATCTATAATAATAATAATAATAATAATAATAATAATAATAATAATAATAATAATAATAATAATATTAAAAATAGATAATAGATAATAAGTAATAGATAATAATAAAAATAAAAATAATAATACGCTAGGAAAATGTAATATATAATACAACGAGGAAAAGTAATAATATAATAACACTAATAATAATAAAAATAATAAAAATAATAAAAATAATAATAATAATAATAATTATTATTATTATAATTATAATTATAATTATAATAATAAAAAATTCGTAAAATTTCAAGCGACAACAAAGTGGTCTTTTAAGAGCTTGTGTTAAATATAATACATACATACATACATACATATATATACATATATATATAGTGTATATATGTCATATATGTACATATATGATATATAATATATACTGGAGATAAAAATATTTAACAAGCCAAATAAACGTCAAAAGTAACAAACTTATAAAGCGTTTTTCAAGTATGATATATCGAATTTATGATAATTTAATAATTATGCTCATAAAGAGAGAAATCCTCTTCTAATAGATTAAAGGGATATATATGTATTTATATATTATATTTATGTGTGATAGATATAATATTCTCAATGCTTGTGGATATCGAACATTCTCTCGAAAATATTTCGACGCAACGTCATTGATTAAGGCGCTCAAAGGGATGGCGTTGATCTTAAAAAAAGGGAAGCTCATTCTAAAGTCTCGACTTTTAACTCTTTCAGTCGCACAATACATTATAATAATAATAATAATAATAATAATAATAATAATAATAATAATAATAATAAAATAATAATAATAATGATGATAATAATAATAATAATAATAATAATAATAGTAATAATAATAATATTGATGATAATGATAATAATATAAACGAGACAAAATTGCTATTAATAATAATAATAATAATAATAATAAGAATAATAATAATAATAATAATAATAATAATAGTAATAATAATAATAGTAGTACTTTTTTGAAATATTTATGTAAACATATGTATCGTTAGTATATTTATTTTTTCTTTTAAATTTTCTTTTTCATCTCGATTACGTTAACTAAACGTAAAAAAAAAGAAAGTCAAAACAATTAATTAAAGAAGAAAAAAAAAAGAAAAAAAGAAAAGAAGGAACGAATGAAAAAGTGCGACCTGCCGTCGACGGTCCGTGACAATTTTGAGGGAATGCAACAGCCTTATATTGCAACTTGTTTTTTTTTTCATTTTGTTTGGTTTTAATATTATTATAGTTTCTTTATCTCTCATTATCTTTTTCGTTATATACTCTGTTTCCCTTTTCAAATTTCATTTTCAAAAGTTTTTCTTTTTCTTTTCTTTTTCCTTGTTAGTAAATTTTTATTCTATTACGTTCACACTAAACGTACCAAGACTTAATATACACCTATTTGTACCGCAACCGGTCAAATAACCTATCGTGGTAAATAACGGCTAGATTACATGTGTTTTCAGATTTAACAAATAAAAATATATATAAATGATGTAAAATTAATTGTGTATATTTAAAAGAAAAAGTCATGAAGTTAAATGAGGAAAAGTGATAACATTTTATGCGAATTATCTAATAAAAAGTTTACAACCGATCATTTGACCGATCATTGTACGTTTAGTGTTAAAAACTTTTATTTTACTCTCCGAAACGTTTTTCTTTTATATTCCTATCTCTCTTTCTCTCTCTTTCTCTCTCTCTCTCTTTCACTTTCTTATATACTATTTTCACACAAACACACACACATTCTCTCTCTCTCTTTTTCCTTCTGTTATTCGCTAAAACTTTCAACGTTTTCAATCAATTCTACTCGTGCTCGCACCGAACGCGACAGACCTTTCACATTCGAATTTTTTTCTCACTTTTTTTTGTCTCTCTAACAGAAGCAAAGAAAAAAGAAACGAATTTTTTTAACTTAAATTTAATGTGCCGAATTTTTTTTATACACATATGTGACAGTAACTTATGATCGATCGAATAAAATTTGAAAAATTGATAAAACTTCGGTTTTGTGATTTATACATAACATAACATTTATACATGTATATTATAATAGAAAATAAATCACATAAAAATTAAGCTTTTGTCAATTTTCTCGACTTGATCAAAATTTGTCATAATTTCTGCAACATATATATACAACATATAATTTTATACATATTTACATATATGTATATAATATAATATATATACATATATGCATGCATATAATATATATATATATAACAATTTTCTTTTTTATATTTTTCTAATACTTATTGCACAGTCTTTGCTTTGGTTTTTAAACTAATAATAATAATGGACCGAAAGATATCATTACATTTCTAATAATTTTTGTTTTTTTTTCTCTACTCTTGTAAATCACAAAATTCACGTAGAAAGAAAGAAAACTAAATAATAAGATCAAATAAGGAAAAAAGGATAAAACATAAATTCAAACATAAAACGCATTATTTGTGAGTGGTCGTCTCCCGGTGGAAGCACGAATTATAAATTTCATTTTTTCAATTTTTGTGTCTTAATTGCCTCGTAGAAAGAAATCCTTTCGTTTTTTTTATCACTTTTGTCCTCAATATTGTTCATCGTTTTATAAACTGTTTCCTCCAATTCCTTTTCTCTTATATACATATATGTTATATTTTGTTAATTTTCTTTTTCTAATAATATAATACCTAATTTTTTCGCGAATGAGAGAAAATCGATAGACAGTAATGCTCGATTTATAATTTTGTTTTCTTTTTTTTCTCTCCCTTTTTTTGTTTAATACTACGATTGACGAGCCCTTTTAAGAATGCAATGTCTTATAATACAATACGAATTTTTTTCTTTTTTTTTTTTTATAAAAGAAGAACCGAACTTTGACGAGTTCCATTTCCCCTCCCATTTCAAATACCTCCCTCCCCGTCGATATTATAAAGAAACAATTTATCGAAAAAAGGGAGGAGGGAGGAAACCTTTGCTATCGATAAGAGCGTATAATAATTAATAATAGGCAATGTATCATACGCGAATTATCCTTCACGTTTTCCTTCACTTTCTCTCACTTTCTCACATTTTCATTCTTTCAAACTCTCAATCTCTCTTTCTCTCTCTCTCTCTCTTTCTCTCTTTCTAATCCATTCTAGCTCATTCTCGTACAAACATATATATTCTCTTTCAAAATGGCGGTGAGCATGCTCGCGGAAATTTTGCAAATTACTGATGCTGGATTCTAATAAAAAAAGAAGAATGTTCATGCGCGTGCAAAGTGTATCTTATATATATGTATATATAAGTTACGTATGTGGATATGTGTGTGTGTATTTGTATTTGTGAGTCTGTGTTTTTTTTTTGTTATGCCATGTAGTATTCAGATTATTATCTGATCGGTCAAAAATATGTTTCTCTGTTTTTGTATTTTAGTTTATCTTCATTTTTCTTTCTCTCTCTCTTTTTCTTTCTCTCTTCTTTTGTTGACCAGATTTAATGCGACAAAAATTGCAAGCGATCGGGGATGACACAATGGCGATGATAGTTTCTTTCTTTCTATATATTTTTTTTCTATTTGTCAAGGATTCTGATTAAACGGGTCCAATCTTTCTCTGAAAATCTCACGCAATAACATTTTTACGTGTGGTGTTTTTTTAAATACATTTTTACATTCCTCGCGCTGTGTGTGGCAGTGTCCGCCTCTCACGCGGCGGTTTAATATTTTATTTTATTTTATTTTTATTTTTTATTTTTTATTTTTTTTTTTGTAATTTTCTTTTTTCCGTTTGATTTTTATTACTATCTTATTTCTTTTTTTGGTTTCTTATTATTTTCGTTTAAGTTGTTCTGACTTTTCTTCTTTCTTTCTTTCTTTCTTTCTTTCTTTCTTTCTTTCTTTCTTTCTCTTTCGATTCTTTTTTTTTTTGTTGATCATCCCGTGTCACCCTCTATCTATTCATTTTATTATTTATAATTATATTTTCATATATATATTTCATGTATATATTTTATTAATATTTTCTATAGAAGAGAGACATCGATCCGAACTCGCGTGTTTCACGCTTTATCTATTTTTCTATCATTCACAAATCTTCATCGTTTAATTTATTTTAAAGATAAATCATTCGTGCACGCAGTTCTAGCACGAAAAAGAGGTTGTGTGTGTTGTTTATCGAACATGGCGCGAAGTTTTCCTTCATTTTCTTCTTCTTCTTCTTCTGCGAGAAGAAAAAGAAGTTTCTAAGATTCGGATTTATTTGTTTATCGTGGGAGAGGGATCGATCATTATTAATTATTATGCCAATCGTGAAGAATAGTTTATTTTTTTTCTTTTAATTATTATTATTAGTATTAATATTATTATTATTATTATTATTATTATTTTTGTTATTATTAATATTATTATTCTTATTATTATTATTATTTTTATTATTATTATTCTTACTATTTTTATAATTATTATTATTATTATTATTATTATTATTATTATTATTATTATTATTATTATTATTATTATTATTATTATTATTATTATTGTTTGTTGTTGTCGTTCTACTTTCGAAAAAGATGTAACTTCACACATCCTTTCGTTTTTCCAGCTCCGTTGTGTGTTCATATTTTTTGTTTCTTTGTTGCAAGTATTTTTTTATATTAAATTTTCTGTTTAAGTTTGTTTATTTTTGTTTTTTTTTTGTTTTTGTAATTCTCATCCTTAAGCGAATATCATTCATTTTCTTTTCTATCCTTTTTGTTGTTTTTTTTTTGTTCAAATTTTAATTTTAATTTTAATTTTAATTTTAATTTTAATTTTAAATCGTTTAACGTCGACAGGTATTATCTTGAAAATAGTAAAATACGATATATAGACACGTGCGTATTGTATTTTTACGACGATGATGCGCATTTCAATGTGATTTCTATCTTACATACTCATTTCTTATTTCTTTACTTTTTTTTTCATTCTTTTCATTTCTCTTTTATAGAAGACATTTTATCTTCGTCGAAAAAATTTTCTATTTGAATTTCTTTCACCGTTCTATGTATGGAAATCTGATCTTTCATATATTTTCTGTTCGATTGCATTACACTATTTATTTATTATTTAATATCATTAATATTATTATTATTATTATTATTTATTATTATTATTATTTATTATTATGCATGCTCTTAGTGTTTTTTTGCTCGTTCTTTCTTTTCTTTTTTGTTTTTTTTTCCTTTGAAAAAAATAAATTTTGACAAAAATGTTTTCTTACATACACAACAGAATCATTATACATTCCATTTTTCTTACGCGTTTTCTTTCTCAGTTATGTCACTTTCATTCTTATTTCATTAACATTCTTTCTCTCTGTTTTATACATACACACACACTGTTTCTTTCGCTCTTGTTCATTTTTGTATTTTTTTCAAATAAATTTCGCACATCAAAGCGCGCGCGTGTTGTCTCTCGTTCGTTACTACACGTCACAGGAATTATAACGTAGTGTTTTCGTATTATTATTATTATTATTATTATTATTATTATTATTATTATTATTATTATTATTATTATTATCATTATTATCATTATTATTTTTTTGTGTTTTTTTTTCTCTTTCTTTTCGTTAAAACTTGCGTGGTACTTACTACAGAATACAACTGCGTACAATCAGTTATAATAGCATAGATTTACAGTGTTACAACATCGAGAATTCTTAGTGTACTTTGTATTTTTATGACAACGCGTGTGTAAATCTGTTTCTTTCTTTTTTTCTTTCTCTCTCGAGTATGTGTGTAGCTCTCTTTTCTCTTTTTTATTCTTTATTGTTTAAAATTTCAATAATTTTTTTCTTTTTTTTTGTTGCTTTTTTCTTATTTATTTGTGTATTTTTAATTTATTATTTGTTCCATAAAATTGGACTTTCTTGAAACAAATTAAACTTGTGCGTGGACTCGAGAGAACTGCGTTCTTCAATCTTTGTTAATGTTTAAAATTATATAGGTTTTGATCACGATGTTTCGAACGTCCGCCATTATAAAACGGTCACGTGATTACTTCTAAAACAAAATAGCTCCTTACTGACGGCCATCTTCATTCGTTTCGTGTTTTTTCCCATTACTTTAGTTCCTTATTCCCAGTATATGTTATATATTTTTTTGTAGATCTTTAATCTACCTGAATGATCGAGCATCCTTGCAATACCAATACCTGTGTCTCTCTTCCTCTCTCTGCCTTATTATACCCGCATAGTAACTTTGAAAGAAACGCCTAGAGGAGCCTGCGTGCGTCATCGAGTTCCAAACCTTTGCCCCTTATTATTTATCTTTTTTATTTTTCTAAGTTCATTTTCAACATTTGTTCGTAGCCTTAAGAGAAAACAAAACAAAGAAAAAAAGAATAGGAAACAAAAGTATATATATAAAAAGAAGAAAATCCATTTAGAGAAATATGTATGATAATTCCTTTATACGTTTTGTTTTTCTCCCACTGATTCCACCCTTCCCTATTTACATAAACTTATATCTTTTTCATTCCTTATTATTAATCACGGATCATTTATTTTTCACACATTCTCTCTCTCTCTCTCTCTCTCTCTCTTACTCTTTCATTCTTTCTCTTCCATCTATCAAACTTTCTCTCTCTCTTTCTCTCTCGCACTCTTTCTCTCATCGCCTAATAATATAACGTTACATGATCTCCCTTCCCCTCCCTTGGATTTATAATTATTTTACGACGTTTTTGTTGATTTTATTAAAAAATTAAAACGGACGGTTAAATTTCATGTTCTCGTTTGTCGGTGAGCCGATGTCCGCGCTGCTGAAGGCACAAGGCTTTGCACTTGACTCGGTCACCTATCCTAGCTTGACTGATTTACTACAACCTACTACCAACTAGCCTCACTTACGTACTTACTTCCTACAGTGTCTACTAAATTTTTCGTCGGTCTTTCACCTCCTCCTCATCTCCTTTCCACCTTTTCCTTCTCCCTCTACTTCTTTCTCCTTTCCTCCTTCTATATCAATTCAACACTTCTTTCCCCCTTTCCTTTTTTGTTCACGTATTATTATTCCGTTTATGGCTTCTCGATTCTCCTCTATCAAATCTTTTCGAATGTTGTCATTTTTATCACATAGATTCATTCTCACCCTCACCACCCTATTTCACTCTTTCTTTCAATATTTATTCTTCAATCTCTCTCACTCTCTCCCGTCCTCTCGATCACTCCCTATTCATATTCATTCATTTACCACCCACCTTATTACTCTCCTATTATCTTTCTATCTTATTACTATCTTTCCCAGATTTATTTGCTGTTTGTTGTTGTTTAGTGCTGTTATTGTTGCTTCGTACAAACAGCATAGATGCTAGCAATATATTATGCTATGTGTGTGATATAGACTCTATGGTATTATTATGTATATCGTATTTTTATATTCACGCTGAATTCACGTAAACGGCCATGGCGACGCTGCTCAACAGCGGCCCGAAATACCGTATACACACACACACACTGAATTTTCTACCCCTTTTCTTCTTATTCTTCGCTTTTTTTCCTTCTTCTTATTTATTCGTCTCCGGCACGGCAAAATTCAACACCCCCCGCTCCTTCAATACCTTTTCTTTACCTTTCTTTCATTCTTTCTTTCTCTCCCACTTTCTCACTTTTTTATATTTCTTTAAAATGTGCACGTAAAGATCAGGCACATTCACGCATGCATGCACGCACAAAATACGCTTAACAGAGAACACGCACGCGGAAATACAGACGCGTAAAAGTACACAAACCGTGTTTTTGTATTATTTTGCTTTCTCTCTAAATCGAAATTCACTCATTCATTCACTCACTCATTTTCTCTCTCTCTCTCTCTCTTTCTCTCTCTCTCTCTCTCTCTCTTTCTGATCAACATACTTTAATCCATTGTAATTATCAGCATTGCCATTAGGATCATCATCGTGATCAGCTCTCTCTCTTTCTCTATTACTTTGTTCTCTCACTAAAACAACATTTCGCGCCCTATTTATCATGCCTTATACATATACAATTACATTTACATATCGATTTCAAGGGGTAGTCAGGTAGGAGATATAGTAATAATATAACTGTAGGTAGTTCCTTATATAGTCTCTGTACTGTCTCTACGTATCACAGCCTGGGTGCCTCGCCACTGCCTTGTGTTCTTCTTCGAAACCAAAGACACCTCGTGGTTTCAATCCCTTTTTTTCTTATTTTTTGTTTCGTTACCATTTTCCTTTCTTCTTGCTTCCATTTTTTTTCGTTTTTTTTTTCCGTTTTTTTTTCTTTTTCTTTTTCTTTTGTTGAAAGAAGTATATATATATAATCTGATTTCTACTATCATCACTTTTATCTTCTTATCTCTCGAACGACACGATATTATTCCCCATATACGTACGAAGATTCCGTCAATTGTGATCGATCGATAACAACGATCGATCCTATTATTATTATTATTATTATTATTATTATTATTATTATTATTATTATTTATTTATTTATTTATTTATTATTATCGACGAACAAAGCAAATGTTATTTTGTTTGTAGTTTTTTTTGTATAACGAATAAACAGGCAAAAGAAGCCCACGAAGAAGTCGAATCGTGAAATGCCTGAGAGAGGCAGTGGCATAGTGGTGCACACTAGTACAGGAGTCGAGCACATCGTTCTTACAATTTATTTCTTCATCATTATCATCATCTTCTTTTTCACGATTTTTTTTCGATTCTTTATCCTTTTCCTTCTCTCTCTCTCTCTCTCTCTTTCATTCTTCTTCTTCTTCTTCTAATCCTTTCGTTAAGCTAACAGCTTTATCTTTCATTTGCTTGCTCGCTCGTCCTCGTCCTCTTCGTCGCGTGATGCGCGAGCCACAAGATTCGAATAAAACAAACACATTCAGCCGACCGGTGCTAAGACCGGTGATCGGCAATCGGGAAACTAGGTCCCAACGTCCCAGATCTCGGCGAGGAAAAGTGGCAGCTTTTTGTTCTTGAACTTTAGACTGTAGCACATCTCGTTGTTTTGGTTGCCGAGGGTCCTTAATTCTGTCAATACTGACAACAACTTGGCGAATATTATTCCTGACTTCGGTTTACGACGATTGTCGACGTACGCTTTAAGCGCCTCCAAATATATTTCTTGAATTTTTTCAACCTTCACGCTTTCTATCAGGTTTGGCCTCTCTATAAAAATAACAAACAAACAATATGTTTCAATAATATAAATCCTATATTGTCATCTAATCATCAGGGACAAAGATAAAGGGTTGAGCATATCCAAAATGGACCAATTTTCTTTCTTCTGTCTATGTTCTCTCTTTCTCTCTCTCTCTCTCTCTCTCTCTCTCTCTCACTCTCTATCTATCTATCTACATTCAACAGAATCCAAAGGTATTTATATAAGCCGATCGATAAATCAAGGCGAGACGGGTAGAAGTTACGTTCGATACGTTATCTAGCAACGTGAAGGATGGGATTGGCCCCGGTAATGCTTCCATCAGTTTCGATCGATTTACTAGTAGTAATACCTTACTATTTATTCGTTATACAAAGTTCTCTGATATGCAGTTCCCTTTATCTTCCTTTGAGAAATTCATCGATCAACCCACTTATTTTTAAATATATATATACATATATTTATTTATAGTATTTAAACTGATTCGTGCCACATTTACAGATTTGAAAAATGACTTAAATCTACCAAAAAATATATCAATAATTTATACAGATTATTACTAATTATTCATTTTGTTTTCATTTGTGGATATTGATTTAAAAGAAAGAAATATTGTTAATTGAATGTATTTTTACCTGAAAATATGACGATGGCCGTAAGTAGCGCGTATTCAGCGTTGTTGACTTTCATTGCGTACATTTGCCGGCAAAAACGTAAAAGATCCTCAATGGTTTCACCCATACCAGCTACGTTATAACTGTCGCGCGTGTATGGTTGATTATTCGCAAATATTATACTGTCCGTTTGTACATCGTATTTCCTTGCCATTCTCAGCATCATAACCTCGCTCGAACATGCCTTTAACAATGCGATTTGATCCTCCCGCATCAACTTGTCGAAACCGGGCAACCTTTTCGCAAATTCTACAATTAACTGGACCGTAAATATCGTGATCTCTGTGATGTGCCTGAACCTATAATCGCTGGGGTTCTCTCCTTCCGTTGGTTGATGCTAAATCAAATTTATTTATATCATTTTTTTCGATCAATTTCATATGGATAAATATATACATTTACACAGGATGATTCAGTAACTCTTGCTACCTAAATAGCTCCGAAAATATGATAATAACAGAAAAGTGAATAAGGAAAAAGTTGCATGAAAAATTCAGGACTATACTAACTACTAAGTATTTTTTTTGTTAAGTTGAGTTATTTTAGAGATTTATTGGCCAACTTTGTTTTTTTAAATACAATGCTATATTTTAATATTTATTTTCTCATAACGTCTGTCAAGACGAATCTAATGATTTGTAACAATAAAATTTTTGAAGGTCAACGAAGGTAAAATCTGGCGAACAAGTTGACCACAATGCAACCATTCAGCGTTAATGGTGGCGTTATGTTATGTATAGTGTTATGGTAGCCCCGGTATGGCACTATGGTGGCATTAAAATGACGGTAAGGCGGGGTTAAGGCAGGATTAAAGCGGCGTTAAGATGGCGTTATGGTGGTGTTCTACCCTTTAGTTGTTCAATAGATATTTTCCGAATAGTTTTTATTAGTTATTGTCAGGTTTTGTATTTAATGTTGCACATCATTAGATTCGTCTTGAAAGCCATAATCAGAAAATAAGTATTAAAATATAGCATTGTATTAAAAAAAGAAACCAAAGTTGACTAATAAATCTCGAAAGATACTATATCTAGCAAAAAAACTAACTATATTATAGTCCTGAATTTTTAATGCAACTTTTTATTAATAAACTTTTTCGCTACCATCATATTTTCGAAGCTATTTAGGTAGCAAGAGTTACTGAATCACCCTGTATATCAAATTATTAAACACGTTTACTGCTATCAATGATCAATTGTTATACCCAAACTTATCAATCACCCCTTCCCCCTCATTAATAAGAATTTAAATAAATATAATTTGAAGAAGATTTTATTTAAACGATGACAAAAAAGGAAGCTTTTAGTTTTTATTGTTTGTTAGCTTTTGAATTCATTTATTATTTATCTATTATTATTATTTGATGTAATTTTAAAATTGTAATACCCTACTACGGCCAGATGTAAAAATAGAAAAAAAAGAAAAACTTACGTGACAGTGAAAGTGTTTATAATTTTGATTAGAATCAAAAATAAATGATTAGCAATTCTTACCGTGATCTTTTTGAGATCGTCCTCACTGGGTTGCTCGTATTCATTTTGGAAATAAACGAGCCTGTGTATCAGCTCCTCCTGTTCGGGGCTGATGGGTTTGACGCTGCTATAAGGGCTTACTGGGTTTATAAGTCCTCCGCTACTAGCTTGTCCAGATGAGGACAATGACTCTGTTTCTGCAGGTTCGATCTTTACGCCTACTGGATCACAAGTTTTGAAGCCACATGGGGAACCGTTCATCGTTGTACTATTCGGCTTGTCCTTTTCCTATTCGAATCAAATAAGACAAATGGAAACTTGCTAGGTTAAGATCGAAAAGTTAAGATAAGGCTGGCCTTATGTCCGAATAATAATAATAATAATGTAAACAATAATCATTTGGGTCAAGTCATGCAAAAACTTACTAACCTTCAAAATGGAAAATTAAGAATCAATAAAACAATTTTTATAGAATAAAATTATAAAAAGTACCAATGCAATAATTAAAAGTTTTAAATTTAGAAACCTATAAAAAATTAAATAAATAATATGAATTATACTAATAACTATTGAATAAGTAATTAGCAATATATATATATATATATATATATATATAATAAAACAAGAAAGAAAAAAAACATAATCTGTAACAGAAATACAGGTACTTTTATTTTTTTTTATAATTACATTTACTCATTCTCGGATCTCATTGATAATTGATAATTTTGTTGACATAACATAGACCCAGTTTTTATTATCTCATAGAATTAATCAATCAATTAATTAATTAATAAAAGATATTGAAATTCGGACCTTTACCAAGTTTGCAATAATTCCGGCCAATAAACCTGTCAATATCGTAATAGGACGAAAATCTTACCCCTACCTTCTGAGCCTTCTTTTCCTTGCGTTTGACCGCACATTGATATTCAGGAACAACGCATTCCGGCCTCATGCCAACCGTAAGACACTTCTTGAGCCTGCATTCTTGACACTTACGTCGCATATACATGTCAATTTCGCAATTGTTCCCATATTTGCACTGATAAACCGCATTTTTCGTGATACTGCGCCTAAAGAACCCTTTACAACCTTCACACGTAAGTGCATTGTAATGATAACCAGAAGCCCGATCACCACAAACCAAACAGAGTTCTTCTTGTTGTCTTGGCGTTGGACCTTTCTTTTTCCTTGCATCGCATCCATCGTTACCACTACTACTACCAACGGTACCTCCTCCACCACCTCCACCGCCTCCTCCGGCACCTCCTCCGCCACCGCCACCGCCACCATTACCACCACCACCACCACCACTTCCGTAACCGTTAAGCGAACCGGGCTGCGAGAGCTCATCCCTGCCTGAAATCAAAGATTATATTGTTAATTGTCATTAATTTGTAACATAATCTTATATACTTATATATATATACATTTTAACATATACTTTTTGTATCAAACTAATCGTAAACGCATAATTATTCGTTCAAAGTATCGAATTAATTGAAAGAAAAATCAGGACAACTATTTCATTCCTATTCCATAGTAATTTTCATTGAAAACGAGGTTATTATCTTGTAAATACCACGTATCGATACCCTCATTAGCTCGTAAATCTATTCAAACATCTTTATTTAGAATTGATGGACTACTTTTCTGATACATAAACGCAATTTTTTTTTTTTAAAGCTACGTTGTTTTAAGTAGACAACGAGCGCGTTGTTATTGAAACTTTAACACGCAATGAGAAAGGAAGAAAGGATCAAAGATCATGATCAAGACATCGAAAGTTATGCGTCTGAAAACAGAGAGAGCGAGAGAGACTCACAAGTGTGCAATGAAGTATGTAAGTACTACTAACGTTAATACAAATTTTGCAATCACAGCTAACACTGGATCGTGAGATTTCCGGTTATTACGAGGATACATTACACTACATTAAACACGAGCGTACGTATAGTACACGTACATTTTAAAAAAGGTTAGACGGATTAAGTATATGTATATATATGAGGAAAATGCTTTAAACGTAGTTGCAACTAGGTACTAACGCGTTTCCCGCGTTCGGTAAGAACGATTCTTCTTGGTTGGGCTGAATCGTGGCGTGAGTGTGGGTTCCAGTAACCTACGTGGCGACATCGCGCGCGCGCGCGTCACGCGTTTCTATTACCCCTTTTATCTGTGAAACTCGCCGAGTGGAACGCGCAAGCAATAGAAGTCACGGTCGGTGAAAGTACGGGGCCCACAGAGAATGTGTATATGCATATGTATATATACATATGTGTGTGTGTGCATGTTTGCTGTTTCCGTCTTCCTCTAACGACTTTGTATGAAGTGAGTGAGAGAGATAGATACATAGCAACAGGTAGTAGTAGTAGATAAAATAGACTATGACTGAGAAACCTCTATCCTATCCATGTGTATCTGTGCTAAACATCAGGATGATAACCAGGTCCGGATCGAGGACGTGAAGGGGCCCCTTTCCTATTTGCCTGTTTAACTCTTTTTATATCTTTCTTGGTTATAGTATCTTCTTTTGATGCATGTGATACACGGTTGTCTCTCCCCCTCATTCTCCTAATCCATCTCTTTCTTCTTCTTTTCTACTTCATCCCCCTTCTCTTCCTTCTCTTCCTCCTTCTCCTCATCTTCCTTCTCCTCGCGATTTAAGAAGGAACGCGCGTCCTTGTAAAGAGCTTCGAGCGAATCGCGTACCTTGCTCCGTTTTACCACACAGTGCTCGATGGTTGGAATAGGATAACAGTCATTCTCAACTTCAAAAATTCTGACTTTTTGTCAATATTAATATTAACAATTTGATTAGAATTTTGTAAACCATCGATTTTTCGTTTATAGAAGGAAAGAAATGAAAAAAGTCAACAAGAACTGTTCAATAGAAGATTTTTTCTACAGAAAAATATTTTTTTGTTTTACGAATGTTTTTTCTTTTTTTTAATTTTTATTAAATACCAACATATGAGAATAACAAAAGTATGAATGAAGAGTAATAGGAATTTCAAATGTAATAGAAAAATAGAATTAACAAAAAAAGGAATAAGGTATGCTAGATGATGAAAATTAGAACAATGTTAGAGAAAGTATGATCATAAACGGTGGAAATCAAACAGTTTGCAGTATCGAAGAGACGAGGACGAGAAGTATGATAACCGAGTGACCACTTGGCCCGGTCAGTGTTTCAGTATTCCAAGTCAATGTTTTCAAAGCGGTCAGTAACTTTCCTTCGATTCTAGAGGCCGCAACACGCGGCCGTATATCTCTTTCTCTCTCTCTCTCTCCTTCTCCCTCCTTTACTCTTTCCCTCTTTCCCTGTTTTTTGCTGATGCGGAACACCGAAGATGCAAGAGAGAAAGAGAGAGAGAGAAAAGAACGGAGCGTAAAAGAGGTTCTCAACTAAGTTAAATCGTACATCAAAATTATGCACTTTTCGAAAGATGATTTAATATTGTACTATCGTGAAAATATTCTTCGTTATGATTTTTAATTGGTATTAAAAATGCTTGTCTCTAATTTATAAACAATTGTATAGGAAATTCTACTACGTTACTAATACTAAACCAACACATCGATTAACTTGTTAACGTAAGAGATTAAAAAATTTTCAAACATAAGTTAAATACCTTAATAAGTGCATTTTAAACATTGAAATTATTTCAAGGAGGATACACAATAGTCTTATGTATAACTGTATAAATAACAATTTTACATCTCATTTAAAGAAGCAATAAGAGAGTTTATCATCATTAATTAAAGGAAAACTTCAACCAAAAAAATTGAAAAAGAATATTTGTATGAGTTGTATCTAATTATTTAAATTCTTCTTCGATTATCCCATATTAAAAAACTCTTCTTTCCATCTACATCATCTTTTAATATTTTTATTTAAAAAAAGAAATAAAAAAATAAGTTTAAAAATAGACTACAATTCTAAGTTCAAATATAAAAACGTATAAAAATTCCCTAAAAATGTTTTTACTTTTCTAGCTGATAAATCCCCGTCCGGTTGACAAGGAAGTAGGTCACCTGAGTTACGTAAAAAGAAACGGAAAAGAAAAAAAAATACAAGGTAGGCTTTTTTTAAAAGGAAACGGAGAGAAAGAAAAAAGAAAGAAAAAAAGACACTTTCGATGTTAAAAAGATCATTTTTCTCTTAGAAGAGGGGGAAAAGAGAGAGAGAGAGAAAGAGAGAAAAAAAGAGAAAGAGAAAATGAAAAAAAAAAATGAAATGAAAAAGTTCGTGTTTAAAGTGTTTATTAGTAGCCTACATATGTAAGGCTTGAGTTTTCTTCTAGTGTTCGTTGTATTCTTCTTCTTCTTCTTCTTCTTCATCGTCGTCGTCGTCGTCGTCATCGTCGTTGTCGTTCCCAGTTCCCAGTTCCCACTAGGGGCTTGCACTCTTCTCTTCGCAAGGTTTCCGTGCTGGTTAGTAGCTCTCTCACGGCGGAGCACTGAGCGGCCTTGACTCTGAGCTCGGCTCTCTTGCAGGGACGCTCTCTCTCTCTCTCTGTTTTTTTTCCTCTATGTAGAGAGCGATCAGCTATATATATATATAGCTATATGCATTAGTATGTGCGTTTATGTATCTATGTGTTTACCGGTCCATGTAGCATACTACATCAATGTGTGTACACGTGTGTAAGCGGCCTTCTCTTTCGCTTCACCTACTACACACACATATATACACTTAACACACATACACAGATAGCGTATCGCGTATAGACGTAGAATTCTTCTTATCTTCTTTTCTTCTTTCTTTCGCTCTCTTTTTTCCTCTCTTTCTTTTCTACTCTATTTCCTCTAATTCAATATTTGTTATTATCCTTTTTCGTTCTTTATCTTAATTCGACCAATATTCTTTCATCTTATTATCGTTTTTCACAATTATTATTTTTTAGTGAAGAATATTATGTTGGACTTTTTTTGTTCTGCTTTTTTTTTTGTTTTTTTTTCTTTCTTTTTTCTATCGAAGTAAAAAACAAACGTTAAAGATTCAAGGTTAAATAGCAAGTTCCATGTAAAAAAGGAGAAAAAGATAGAAGAGGAATAGAGGATGACGACCTCGACGTGCTTCGACAAAGTTGATACGGTCGAATACGAAAGTATAATAGTTGAAAAAATAGGTATGTATATATGTATGTGTATAAGTGTATTTTCGTAGGTGGACGAACGAGGCTTATGTATTTTTAAAGATTACATATGTATATATCGAATAGTTTCTTTATTTCTTCTTTTTGATCATAGAGAGTTACCTTCAACAAACGTGCGCCATCTTTTAGCTTGGGTGCTTTAAACCGAGAGAGATGCCATATTGAAAATATATGATTTATCGTATTTAATAAATTTTTCTTTCTTTCTTTCTTTTTAATCGATTAATTATTTTCACTTAACGATAATAAAAAGGAAATTCTCTACGATATATAATTAAGAGTTCAATAAAATTTTAAATTTATTTTATCTTTTGTATTTTCCAAAATCTATGAAAATTTTTTTTAGGAGATTTTATAAGTTAGGTTAAACTATTAGGTCAGATTAAAAATTAATTTTGAGTCTTTAAAATTTAAAATCGTGCTCAAACACACACGCGAACACATAGAATACACTTCGTCAATGTCTCGAAGCCTCAAATGCTATTCAACTTTATTGTCATCATGTGAACGTACGCGGAAACGCGTTTCAAACGTCCCTCTTCGTCTGTCCACTTATACGCTGTTTGCTTTTTAAAATTCTGTCGTAACTATTTATTATAATGCGGTTAGAATTTCATGTTTTCCACGTGTCGCCTTTAACGATGTCACCAGAAAATTATGTCAGGGGACTTTGAACAAAAAAGTATATATGCAATTATACCATATTTGCATACACATAACATCATTGACAATCTTGTGAATGGATGAAAGCAAAAAATAATTACTTGTAATTAACTCAATTGACAACATGCATATATATATATATATATATACACACATTTTGTATATTTTACTTTCACTTGGTGAAAATACAATACACACGTGTTTGCACATATGTAAAAAAAAAAAAGTATTTTAATTAATATTTAACAGAAACGATCAGTGCTTGTATTTTTTAAAGTTATAAAATATTGTTGATTCTTAATTCACGTCGTCCATTAACTAAATCCCAAAGCAAAATAACTGTATCGTTGTTACGTAAGGTCAGGATGTTAAAAGCAACAACTCATTTAATCTTTGTCGCGAATTTCTGCTTCTCTTTTTATTTTATTTTTTCTTTCTCAAAATACCGGGTATTCTTTTTAAACATGAAAGATCACGCTACCAAGTTTACAAAGATCTTCTTGTCTTGCTCTCTCTCTCTCTCTCTCTCTCTCTCTTTCTTTCTTTAAATAAGTCAAACGGATTCAAACTCCGATAGTTGTCACGTGCATGTTTTTAGTGTTTTTAGTTGCACGTTTAAAAATGTTTTAACGATATGTGATGTGTCAACGAATTGTGCAATCGTAGGATATTTCTAAATCTCGTAAAGTAAGTTTATAACGCGGATATGTGAGAAAGAGAAAGAAATAGACAAAGAGAAATAATGTTCGTGCATGCGTGTGTTTATGTTTGTGTGTTAAGATGCTTTGAAACGAGTCAGTCAGTTTCTCTCTTTCTCTCTCTAGTTCTCACTCTTTTCTATTCGGCCGAATACCGTAATGTTTTACGATGCTATCCTTGAGCTCTAGAAACGATAAAAGCGACAGAGACACTGAGAAACGGTTTTGGTCGATTGTTGATAAATTTCTGAATCATGATGAAATTGCCTTTAACAATCAAACAAGAGATCATCGATCGATCATTAAGGTCGCCATTACTTTTCTTTTATTACATACATTCATCAAACAAAATGGTGGAATACGAGAGATCTCCGTCTCTTTATATAACACTCATTTTTTAACTTACGTTTAATTAACATGAAACAATTTCAAAGCAATGAAGTAAACGCGACTACAAATTATTTTTGTGTGTGTACAATATAGGATATATTTATATAAATACTTTTATTAAAAAAAAAAAAAGAAAATGACGAAATTCTAGAAATATCTGCATTTGGTATTACTCATATGATTATTTCTTTATCTCTTTTTCTCTCGTTAACTTACGCTTATGAATGTCACGTAAAAAAAGATATAATAAATAAAAAAAAATATGGAAACAATGTAGTAAATAATTGTAAATATTTTTTTATTTCACTACGTAATATATATATATTACGTATATATATATGTATACTTTCATCAGAAAAATGATATAGAATTCGAGAAATTTCTGTATGCTTTGTACTATATATATGTATATATTCCTACATATAGAATATATCTCTGTCTTTTTCTACGATCTCACACTTATAAACGCCATATAAGAGAAGAACCGCCATTCGGTCGTGTTGTGCGCAGAGTCGTCGTCGGTGATTGTTAGAGCGAGTGTGGAATCTGAGAAGAAATCTGATTGCGCAAGAAAACGAGCAACCGCTCTCGGCCCTGGCCTTGCCGTTGCGGCTTGCTTCGTATATATACATACATATATGTATTTATGTTTGATGCATGTGAGAAGAGAGGGAGAGAGAGATGGTGTGCGTGTGTATGTGTTTGCGCGCGGGAGAGAGCGCGCGTGTACAAGTATGTGCTCACACTCGCTCATTGGCTCTGCTTCTTCGCTCGAGCTGCGAACCGTAAAGAGAGAGGACTCGAATACTGTGTTGTATAAACTGTACCGGATAGAAGAAGGTGAGAAGAATAAAAGTTGAAGATAAGTAGCAAAAAAACAGAGCTATATTCTTTTTAAATGTGGATCAAATAAAAATATTTAAAAGAGATTCTTTTTTTACGCTAATTTCTGCCTCACACGTTTGAATTACATGGTTGTTTTAATTTTTTTTCTTTTCTGTTTTCTAGCAGGTTTATCTTATACATTTATTAAGACTGAAAGATTTGGATTGTTAGGAGAATGTTTATTTATTTTCTTAATAAATAAATACATTTTAAAGTTAAATTCAAATCATTGAACATTGTGTTTTACGTAATGGCTGCAATATGTATGAATTCCGCCATATTGTTTGTGGTTGTTGCAGGTATATTAACGTAGATATGTATGTATATAAAGGCTGAAAGATTTAGACTGTCAAGTATAATAATTTATTTTATAAATAAATGACAGGTTCGATTATGAATAACAGGTAAATTTACATGGACGTTTTTAAGATATAAGCGTATCGGACGTATTAATTGGTAAAAATAATGAGATTACAAGGTAATCAAAATATTCGTTGAACACGTCGAGAGCTCGTGGAATTTACATGTCGATAGAGTAACGGAAAGTGCACATGTAATGTTTCTAAGAATTTAAACTTTTTATAAGTCATAGATTTTTTTGTTTAAAGTTAACCTACTGAAAATATGAAACTTTACAAAAATATATGTAGAGTATTATATGAATATAGAAAAGATTTTATAATAAAAACTTGTTGCATAATTAATCAAAAACAATACATAATTTATTATTCCATCAATGAAAAAATAATTGATTAACAAGAGCTTGATTGAACAGAAGAGACATCTTTAAAAAAATGGCGCCGATTGTATAAAACACGTGTGACATTAGAAAAACACGTTTTTAAAATAAACTTTCCCTTTTGGCTCTAAGATATTATCGTTTTTCTTTTCTCCTGTAGGGTGATTCTCGTGAAAGAAAGAAGGGAAAAAATCGTAAGAAAAAAAAAGAAGGGGAAAAACCTGTTGAATCGCGTGGGAGTAGTAATCGGACAACACGAAGGAGCTTCCGCTTTCAGAACTGCATCGTTAAACCACACAGGCATCTATACTTCCCCTAAATTCCCCTTATTTTTCAGTAGCTCGTTTACCGAGGCACAGATTTTATTTCGACACGGTTTTATATTCGAAAATAAGATAAAATAAAAATAAGAAGAAAGAGAAGAAGAAGAAGAAGAGATGGGAGAGACAAGTCGAGTTTCGTCGATATCGCGTTCAACCGCCTACTAACCCACATTAGATTTCTTCTGAATCGCACGTAGAAAGATATGCGGTTAGTTTTCTAAAGCCTTCGCCATCTTGAAAATCTTGCTAAACGAAAATCACGTATAACGTAAGTAAGAACGTAAAAGATGCATATTCCTGGACCAATGGGAATTGAATTTCTTGGCTTTTTGTTCCAACCAAAAGATTTCCGCCAAGAGATCGGCCAAAATAAACGAAGACTGCTGTGATCTTTAACAAGCAAACTGATGGAAGAGTGAATCGATGAATCTTCTTTGTCGATGATTTTCTTCCAAGGAAAAATAGCAGATTTTTCGAGAACGAAAATGTTTTTCCATTTTCCATCCATCTTTGATAAAAGTAATTGTCTATCTGTCTTTTTTTTAACTATAACTGTCTGTCTGTCCATCCGTCTGTCAGTTAGTAAGTCAGTCCGTCTACCGTGTTAAAGATTTGCCTATTTATTCAACGACGCCGCTGACCAGCTAACCTTCTCGTTCGCGGTCATAGTTTAAACGTTCTAATAAAACAGCAGTCCTATTATTAGTCGCGACACTGACTTGCTACTGCTATTGCCGTTGCTTAATTAAGTAACAAGCCCGCAAATCGGACTCGCGCGTTTATTACCATATATCATACGGTTTATTACCTACCACCACGTCATGAATTATTCTGCTAAAATATTATCCATTTCATTTTTTTCTTAATAAAACAACAAAATTTGATATATCGCAAATTTCGATACTCGTAAATATATAAATATTTACTAATATTCGATCAAAATGTAATTAGGCGAAAGGAATAAAAAAAAAAAAGGGAGAAAAAAAAGTTAAAACAAAGAAGAAATGAGACTTATGCGTTAGATGCTTTTTATTAGATGTCACGTACTATCTACGAAATTTAATTGTCATTAACAATTCTATGCACGTCTTGCGTTCCAACACGCTTACACACATATTTACATATACACAAGGAACACATTTGCGTTCGCACGCGCCTACCCAACGACGCGACCCACTTACTCTGCCGACCATCCGCTCTTGTGTCTTATTCGTTTTCCCCGTGTACATAGAACCGAGCCAAAGAAAAAGAGAAAAAAAAGTCAACAAGAAGAGTTTAGTAGAAGACCAAGGGAGGCAAACAACGAATCCGATAGAAAACTAAACCACTTCGGTATATGTAGTATGCGTTTATGATCTAGGTAATATATATGTGTGGACTACAACTACAACGACGTTCGCGATCCACTTGGCCGGTTAACGAGGAAATCGAGCGACCCTGATGACGACGATGCTTTCTATCACGATCCTCTTCGTTAGAGAACCGTGGAACGAACGCGAGCTTTTACTTACTTACACCACACCAGTGGTTCTTCAATATACAATATTACTCTTTCCTTTTTCTTTTCTTTCAATCGACTAATATAGGATTATCGTATGAAATGAAGAAAAATTTTTAATTAGAATTGTATTATATAGTTCTCAAATTTTCATTTCGAAAAATAATTTTCTTCTTTTTCTTTTGTAGGGAACAAAAGTTGAGAACCACTGAAATTACTATTTTCAACGAAAACAACGAAATACGATTCGAAATCGTTTATATGTTATATAGGTAACTTGCTGAATTGGGCTTTATGGTCGTGTTCTTGGTAAACCAAATCGCGAAACAACCCGCATGGCGTTTACCGATCCGGTGATTGGTCGAGCAAGTGCGTTGAACTGTCTACGATTGCGTCGTACTATATCTCTTTCTCTTTTTCTTTCTCTTTCTCTCTCTTTCATCGACAAGTGTCTCGACGACGATATAATACCGGATCGTTGGTAGTACCGGATCGACCATCCTTCCGCTCGATCGCCCTCTCTCGAGTGAGAGTAACCTACTGACCTCTCTTTTCCCTTACCACACTCTGTCCCCCTTTTTCTCTCTTTTTCTTTCATTCTTTTTCTGCTTTTCTTCCTCGATTCTAACTATGTAATCGGTACAATCGATTTTTATACAATCTAACAGATATACCACTGGATACTTATAATACTGTAATCATTATCTTGAAATTATACGTATTGTAAATAATACAAAAATTGTTCATCTTGAAAAATGAACAAATTTGTCTTACAAGGAGAGTGCAAGGTCTTGCCCTCACAGATTTTGTTCAAATTTTGTAGGATGATAGATTTTGTTTCCCTGTTCACGAATATATATGATTATAAGGGCTATTACTCAATAATTTTTTAGATATTTGCAATTAAAGATGCTAAAGATGCTATTTAGTCCTTAAATTCAGTTCTGTAGCATATGATTGTATGTAATGGGTTTAGTGTAGTGACAACGGTTCGGCATTCCGTGCCGTTAGAAGCCGAGTCGGGTTCGGGTTCGAATCCGGGAAAAGGGGGGGGGGGAGGTCTTTTTTTGTCTATTTTTTCATATAAAGATACCTAATGGAGTTTAAATAAGTTGAAAATGAAATGTCTTTAATGACTAGAAAACTTATGAGTTTTATTTGTCATTATCATTCGTATAAATACAGAATGATATAAAAATAATAAAAAACAATAATAAAATGAAAAATAGTAATAATTTAGGGAAAAAAAAATTACTTGGCATGGATTTGAACCATAACGACCCCGGCTTCTTACATTTCTGGCGACCGAACGAACCGTTGCCGTTATGCCAGACCCAATACTTACAATAGTATATTACAGAAATGAATTTAAGGACTCAATAGCATCTTTAGTATCTTTAATTGCAAATATCTAAAAAAAAATTATTGAGTAGTGGCCCCTATAACCATATATATTCGTGAATAGGGAAGCAAAATCTATCATCCTAAAAAATTTGAACAAAATCCGTGAGGCCAAGACCTTGCACTCTCCTTGTTAGGAAAAATAAAAATAATAAAAAATAAATATAATTTTGAACACACAATGTCAAAAGAATATAACAAGTATCATTTAAAAACTTTCTAAAGGATTTTAGATTACAATCGCTCAGTATCGTTTCTGAAGACTCACTCCAAAAGATATAATACCTCGCGAAGGGAAATACAAGCATGCGTTTTTGTAGTTTGCTTTGTTCGAGGTCAATGATTACATGCACACATATACATAACTATATAAAATATACATTTAAAAAGTATAATGTTCCAGACCGCGAAACAATGATGTATATAACCGTGCTAGACCCCCTTTTTTTATTTTTCCTCTATCTCGACTGGCTTTCATACAATCCCGAGGAGAATCGTTTATGTAGACGGTATTATTCAGTGTCTTTCTCTCTCTCTCTTTTTTTTTTTTACTTGAATAGTAGTATGTCATAAATCTCAAGCTCGATCTCGAACCGTCAAAAAGTTGAGTTTGCCGGCAGACCTTCAACCCTTCCCCTACTATTTCTACTTCTACATCATCACCACCACCGATACCACCTACTCCTTTCACGATGATTTATCACTCGAACAATAGAAAGGAAAAAGAATGTTCTTGTAACGAGAAGCAATAAAGTCGAACTTTATTACCAAACAGATTTTCTCTATCGTTAGACGCCATTTTTATTTTCTAGTATTCTATCTTACTACATTTTGTTTTATTCTTAACAGGTATACCTTATAAAAATCCTAAGTTTTATTAAATAAAAGTCAAGTTCACGTGCGTATAAAATCCGTGAGAAACATTCGATTATTTAATGATTTTTATCAGTAATCTGAGTTCTTCATTTTAGGGTGTTAATATTTTAAACAATTAATTGTAAACTATACGAATTCATAAAACTACTTTTCTTATTAATGTTTACATATTAAAAATGAAGATGTCTGTTATTATGATACATAACATATAATAATAATAAAAGAATCCGGAAAATCAGTATAAAGATAAATCTCAAGTATACTTGCAAACGCAGTAAGTATACTGATAAGTATAAAAGTCCTTTTGAAATGTAACTTTATATGCAACTAATATTACATGTTACTTATGATCTGTCTTTAGATGCAACTAGTATCAGCAAACATGCAACTCAGCGAGATCAACTGCGTTGGGACTTTATTAAAATAATCATGAATGAAAATGTTTGTCATCATGTAGTAATCCAGGAAAAATCAGTGTTTCAATAAATCACAAACATATTTCTTATGATCAAATTCAAATCCTAAAGGATATGCTATTTTATTGTGTGGAGAATCAAAATAATCGTTTCGTGCAAACAAGTAACCTGAAGTAGAACAATTACTTCAGGCTACTATTATAATTATTAAAAATAGAAAAAGGTTTATAATCGCACGTAGTAACGTAATAGGCAAAGAATCCGGAAAATAAGTGTCCAGATAAATCTCAAGAATACTTCCCAAGCAGTATGTATTATATTTATAACGATAAGAGCAAAAAATCTTAACGAAGTGTAACTTTAGATCCCTCGTAGGAAATCCAACTAACAAACGTCAGCAAACAAGCAAGCAGGCAAGCAATGCGTGCTCGCACGTTTAATCGTCGAACCGGTGAGAGTGGCTATAATCTTAGAGAGAGAGAGAAAGAAAGAGAGAGACAGAAATATAGAAACTGTGTAGCGCATTCCCCTTTTTGGTCTCCGCTAAGTTTCGACGTGTCTTTGACTCGATCTAACGGTTCTTTACTTTCGTCCTTGAGCCTCAAAAGAAGAAGAAGAAGAAGAAGGAATAGTAAGTCCCACGCACGTGCCGATATCGGTCTCGGCATCAACATGATTACCAACCGAGCACGATGACCTATTTTGAGTTTTAAACTGGTAACGTGAGTTTGACGCCAAACACATCCGCGTCATCTTCAAATCCTTCCACCAATAATCGTCGATCTAACGGACCGATTCCGATCGTATTTCCTTCGTTTAACTACGTAGAAATAGGTCTCTACGGTATGAGATTGATCTTTTTTTGTTTTTTTTTGTTTCCTTACTCTTTTTTACTTTGTCCATCTTCCTATCCAACATCAGAATCATCCGGGTGAACGGTACTTGCTGTTTACAGATCGATTATCGCGAGTCCTGTTCGCTCGCGCTTGAAAAATCTAACCAGTTCGCTTTATCGTCCTTTTTTTTTTACTCTTTCATCCGTTCTAAAAAACTTCTATTTTCTATATAGTTTATTATTTAAATGAAATTATTTACTTATTGTTTTTTATCGATTATATGAATCCTTTATCCGGTCGTAAGTCACGTAGGAACCCTAGTAGCACAAAATATTGAAAAATATTGAAAAATATTGAATACATATGTATTTTTCAATATTTTGTGCTACTAGAGAAGTAACTTACAAATAAAAATATGTTAATAATAATTTAAATAATTAATAATTTTATATATGTGTTTGTAATACTCTTTAAAAGAAAAATAAATTATTTCTAATAATTAATAAATTATTCTTATAGTAGTGAACAATTTTGTTGTATATTTACCGAAACCACTTACAAATTATGATTAGTGAGAATCATCAATATAAAAATCTAATGATTATAATAATACTTTGAAGAAAATATTATATTTATATTAGTTAACACGATAACGCAAATAGAAAATTGGAATTATTTGTGTAATACGAATGGAAATAATAAATAATAATTTTTTAAAGAAATTTTTTTCTATAAGATAAGATAGATAGAGACAAATGGATGGATTAACAATATTTAAGTAACGACAAAAATATGCGCTCATTTTTTATTAAATAATAAAGAATCGAAATTCGAAAAGAAAATTGTTTCTATGTTAGGTTAGAAAAAACCTTTCATTGTAGTAATTTTTAAAAGAGAAAAAAAATATACGAAAGAAAAAGGGAAAATAACCATGTATGAAAATTACGAGGTCATAGAAAATTACCATAATTTCGTAGAAACAAAAAGATCATATCAATCGTATCGATGTTTCTCCGATCATCGATACCAACTTCGATATACTTATATTATCTATCGAGGCGAATCCGTTCGTTGTAACCGGGAAAGCCGGTATACATAAATATACGCATACACATACACACTTTTCTACATCTATATAAGAACGTCTTTTCACTCGACTCGCTTTCGAGCGGGTTTCCATATAGGCGAGAGAATAGAAAGTTAGACGAAAAGATTCAAGGAAGCACACGATCGACATCCTTCTTTTAATTTAAATCACCTAAATGCGTGTATATTACTATTTTTTAAATGATGTTTAATTTCTAGGTATATGTAACGAATTTTTTTATTAAAAAAAGAAAAAGAATAAAAAGAACATAGAAGCGTACGAAAACAGGGTAAAAGAAAGGAAAAAAAAAGTTAATGAAAATTTATTTTTCATTATCTTTATATATAAAAATTCAGTATCGTATTGTTAGTTTCCAATGAATTTCGAAATGACTTAATCAATCTTAATGAAATTTTTTTTATTTTGTGAAAATGTATTTTGTGTATTATTTATTTTGTATTTATTATATTATATTTAATTTATTATTATATTATTATTGTATTTATTATTTATTATATTGTATATTTATTTGTTTTATTTATTATATATTTATTATTTTGTATTATTTGTATTTATATTGTATATTTTATTGTTGAATTAGGGATTTATTATTTAAAAATTATCTATGTCTTTAGGTACTGGAAGTTTTCAATAGATGACGCTGTATTACAATTCAATTATTTCGATACATTCACGTCATAAGTTTGTTTAGATTTATATATGATATAACTAACCTTACTTTTTATACTTTTTGAGTATTATTATTATATGTATTTCATTGTAATTGTGATATTATTTTTGTGTGTTGTTATAATTTACCAAATAGTTTAGAATTATATTAAATTAATATTTTATAACAAAACCACAGTAACGCGTGGCCGGAGCATTCTAGTTATAATATATATATATATATATATATATATACATAATTTTTATTATTTTATTATATTTTATTAGTTATATCTTGTGAGAAACAAAATTAGAAATAGATATTATGTAGATTGATAAAATAAAAAAAAAACAAACAAAAACAAAAAGACCATGACCTAGTTTTTCGGATCATCGAAACGTAATTGCGAACTAAAGCACAATGTCTCCTGTTTGATTTTTCCATCCTACCTCCCACTTCTCACCTCCCTCATACTCATCACCACTATCATTTCACCTTCCAACTTCTCGCCCTCCCTTTTCCTTCTCCTCTTTTTCTACCACGCCAACAAATTATCGAGAACGTCGCACCGAGAGAGAGAGAAAGAAAGACAGAGAGAGATACTCATGACGCATACCTATTGCGTTATTGTTGTTTAAAAAAGGTGACGCGTTGCAACCTGTTACTGCGAAATGTCTGTGAATATAGCAAAAGAGAATAAAAAAAAACAAAACAAGAAATATATTTTATTCTATTTTTAACTTTTCCATTCTATGTTTTGCGTATGTCGTGTGTTCTAGAAAAAAAATAATATATAGTTTAAATGCTAATTTTTGTTTATTGCAGATAGAAAAAATAATGCGTTAGTTTTTAAATCTATTTTCCGTTATATAGTATAAATTTATTTGATAAAATGTACATGGTATACGTTTTAATGCAGGGTTCTAAAGTAATGTAATTTTTGTATTTATAATCGACATGTTGTACATTTAATTTTGTTATAAATTTCCAAAATAAAAAAAAAATAAAAAAAAAGTAATAGTGGGTATCCTTTTAGTTACATGAAAAATATAAACTCTGTATGGAAAGTTTGGGAATATATGTATGCATGTATGTATATATTTATGCATGCATGTGTGTGCATGTGTTGATTGCATCGCGTGACAAAATTATCCTGATAGTTTCTCCTTAAGGCAGCTGCACATTGCTTGATTCATTCTTATTGCAGCTTTTACAGGGAAAAGGATATATAATTAAGAATCGAAGAGAATAAGAGCAACTTTCCTTTGTCGTTTCGATGATCTCTCGTGATCTTTTCAATTATATTTTACAAAGCAATTTTATCTCTTCACTCTTTCTTTTTTTTCCTTCCCTTTCTTCTTTTCTCTATCTTTTTCTTCATAAGAATTATATTTTTTTATCTTGAAATTTGTAATATAGAAATTATCTTTAACATAGATTATTTTTATAATACATTTGTTTTTATTTTTATTTTTGTTTTTGTTGAGAATATAGAAGCTTCTTCTTCCCCCCTTCCCGTCCAAGAAAATTTCTTCTCTAATCTATAATTATAGTAATAACAATAATATAAAGGGTTGACTAAATAGTTCACAGATGGGTCAAAAGTTCATAGAACCGTTTTAATTTAGTTTTAGAATCCACAAGAAAAAAGTTAAACTTTAAAGGGGCAAGGTTTAACAATTCTGTGTAAAGATAGTAATTGAGATTTTCTTGTTTTGTTTGTAAATCGCTTTAAAAGTTTTTCACCCGTTTTATTTTTATAAATTAAATTCTATTTTTGTAGATTTACTATTTTTATTTTTTTCTAATTATGCAACGACGATTTTCAGTTCTATTGCATGTCACAAAAGTTCAATTACGTTTCACAAGATTCCGATGTAGTCTTTTAAAAGAAATTTTGTTTTTTGAAACACGAAAAAGTAGTAGAAGAAATAGAAGAAGAAGAAGAAGAAGAAGAAGAAGAAGAAGAACGACCTTGACCGAGACGTATTTCGGAAATGGTGTTCGATCGAACTTTAGGATATAAACACGCATATGGTTGGAAAACATCAATGGGTAATATGAAAGGTCATGACCTACATCTTTCCAGTCGATGTGGCTCCTACGTCACCTAAAAATGATTACTGTCCTATCAACGCTATAGTATAAATCTACTAATCGATAGAATTTCTATTTAATTTGTTTTTCTTTTTCTATTAGCATCGCGATCGAAATCGTAATAATTCTATGTAAATTATTTAACTTCGCGACTATAAACAAATATAATTATAGATAAATAGAAATTAAATAATAATTATTTAGAAATAAAAAAAAATAATAAAAATATTATTATTAATTTATAATCACATATCAATTTTATATTGTCTTTATTTATAAAAATTAAGTGCCACATTGTTGATTTACCATAAATTTCAAAACTACTGAACTAATTTTAATTAAATTTTTTTTATTTTATGTGATTTTTTTCAATTTAGTATTTAGTATATATTATATTTTATTGCTAATTTAAGGATTTATTATTTAGAGATTATCAAGGTTTTTAAGTAGTAGAAGTTTTCGATAGATGACGTTGTACTACAAATCAATTATTTGGATATATTCACGTCATACGTTTTTTTCAGATTTATATATGACATAACTAACTTTACTTTTTATATTTTGTCGTGTATTTTATGTATTCTATTTTAATTGCGGTATTATTTTGTGTGTTGTTATAATTTATTAAATGATTTAGAATTATATTAAAAACCAACATTTTATAACAAATAATATATATTTCTATATGTGAAAAATAATTTTTTTTTATCAATCTTTCACTTATATATCGACGAAGTTGATTAAATAATAATTAAAATAAAATGAAATGAAATAAAAGAAAAGAAAAAAGAAAAGGAATATCAATGAAAAATATGTTTTTATTGAACTCTTCATTTCTTTCGTTTTGACGAGAAGGAAATTGAATAATAGTTAGATAGAACAAAAAAGATGAAGTTTTCATTTCAAAAAGTAAAAAATAAAAATGAACATAATTTGTATTTCTCTCTCTCTCTCCCTCTTTCTTTCTCATGTTTCAAATCAATCGGGTCATGTAAGAGCGATACCATTTACGCGTTTCTCTAGAGAAGTCAAGAATTAATTGTTCACTTCGCATTGCACGTTTCTCTGGAAGTCCTTGACAAACCGTTGAGCAAGAGTAAGTCGTGATCAGAGTATTACATCGACAAGAGAATAAATGAGAGAGAAATATAAAGACAGTGATAGACATACTATAATTCAAAACATCATGAACAGACACAATATACGTATAAATACATACAAACGCAATTTTCTCAGTATACGTATTTATTACATGCGTACGAGAAAGAGAAGAAGAGGGAAAGAAAGAGATACTACTACTAACACAATACGAAATAATAAGAGTAACAAACAAACTTACTACATGTACATAAAGCAAAAATTGACCATCAGAGTTGAAACACGATGCAATTCCTCGAGAATTGTTACTCTTGATCAAAGATTCTTATCTCCATCTCATCTTTCGATCTCTATCACTATCTTACTATTTTATTTATCTATCTATCTTGTTTGCCTTAACGGCCACGTGCACGAGAATTATCTAATAACAACGAGAACACCGGTCAAGGATCTTTTTCAAACTCTAACTACTTTTTATGGGTCATGCTTCTTCTTTTGTAGGATCGTGTGAATCATGTAATATTGAAAAGAAAAAAAAGATAGAAAGACAGAATAAGCTTTTTTTTCTTTCTTCCCAATCTCTATTTGTTATAATATTTTATGTACTAGAATATGTAAGAATGAAAAAAGTAGAAAGAAAAGAAATATTACGAAATAGCAATAAATTTTGTTATTCTAAGTTCACAGAAGTTTATTGAACTATTATAATGATAAATCCTGTTCAAGGTCTCCAAAATCTTTTTTTTATCTCTCTCTCTCCCTTCTTTTTATATACATAATTATCTTATGGATTCAAATATTTGATGAGACGAGAAATAGAAAACAGAAAATACGAATAAGAGATATAAAAGTGATGTGATTTAATTTTTGGTTTATTTAAATTAATTATTTTTTAATTAGTTCGAATATTGGTTGATTTCTTTCCTTTTTTTTTTTTTTGTGGATACGAAATTTTTGCTAGACAAAAATTTATTCGTTAGACGAAAGTTCTCGAAAAAGTATATATATGTATGAGATATGAGACGAATAGGTCATAACTCATTACGAAATTAAATAGGTTTTCGCGTATTACATTTTGTTTATTTTTACGAAAAAATATGCGAGATATATTTAATTTTACGTTTTAAAAAGGTTACTTATTTCTTTATTTATTTCTTTTCTGTTTTTCCTTGAACAACTAAAGGAAACACAATTAAGATAAATTTGTATACAAGGTTTATATTATTCTCTGTATTTGTGTGTGTGTCTGTACGTCTGTTAAAGTAAATGAAATAATAATTGAAGGAAATTAAAAATATAGAAAATTAAAAATATATTAAAGAATAAAAAAAAGAAACAATTTAATCAAATGAGAAAGAGGAATAGAGGGTAAGAGAGAAAGAAAGAGAGAGAAAGAAAAGCAATTAGCAACGAAATTTCATCGACTGTCGACAAAAAATACTGATTGGACTATTACAGAAAAACAGTACAATTGAGACTTGAAAAATAAGACAAATTCGGTCCATTAGTGACTGTAACAAAATGTACAAACTAATTAACTTCGTTCGATTAAGTTAACTTCAAACGAGTGAGAAAAGGAAAGAGAAAGAGAAATAGAAAGAGAAAGAGAAAGAGAAAGAGAAAGAGAAAGAGAAAGACTCTTATTACGTGTAGGAGACAATATTTTTTCTGGCGTGGGAGAACGTAGTGAAAAAATCGAAAAGAAAAGAAAAAATATAAAAATAAAGAAAAAATAAAGTAATGTTCAAAGAATAATTGAAAAGAGAGTGGTAGTAGTAAAAGTATTGACTCTTCTTTCGATTAGCAAGAGAAGCAAAAAGATCTTTCTCTTCTTCTTCTTCATCCTGCACTTCCCTTCACCGACCATACTTCTTCTTACTCGTTCTGAGGTATATAACTCGTCTAGGAACACAGTACGCGCGAGAGTTACATGCTCGACACATCGCGTCCTTTGTTTCTAGTCACGTACAGCCGTAATATAATTAGCGACCGAGAATTACGCCTGTAGTTACTACCTCCCTATATTTTTATTTTTTTTATTATTTTTTTGTTTCTATCTAAAACCTATATACTTTCTTTCTTTTTTCCTAGTTGAAAAAAAAGCACGCGTTCGCATTACGATCGAACCTAATAAACAATGAAATAAATCATATATTTTATATTTGTTTATAATATAAGTGTATAAACTATATGTATATATGTATGGACCCATATACAGTGGCGGCCATATACAATACTTACGTACACCTAGCAAAATCATATTGAAATCGTTGTATATATGTTCATTCAAAAGATACACAAAAACCTATTTAATTTTTTATAAGTCCCTAGTATACATTATTAGATGAAAAAAAAAGTTTTCTTAATTGTTCATATTTAGAGAATTTTTAATATTTTTCTATTCCTAAGTAAAATTTCTTGCAGACACATATTTACGTACATACGGAAATATTTATATTTTTATAGATATTTTCAACTTAAATTAACTTAAATTAACTCAAATTGAATTAATACGATTAATATTTAGTAGCTAAGCCCTTATTCCTAAAAACCTTGGCACACTTACGTTCCATAGATTCGATAAATCGAACGAATCGACTAACTGGTATTAAAGACCAAGCTTCTTTAATTATGGCATACAATTTGTTAATATTTTATGGCATTTGTTTTTTTACATATTTGTCCATATCAATTCATAACATTTTAATGGGGTTTAAATCCGGAGATTGCGCTCCACTTCATTAAACTAATATTTTTTTTACTTAAAAATGATTTTACCACACGTGAGATGTGTTTCGGATCATTATCTGCTTGATAAATCCAATCATGCGGCATATACTCCTCAGCAAATGGTATTAACTGATCCTTTGCAATATTTAGATACAAAAATTTGTCCATAATACCTTCGTCGTGGTGAATAGGACCCGTACCGTTTATAGTCATTGCATCCCGTACCCATACCGATCCACCGCCACCTTTTACAGTAGGTCTTAAACAACATTTCTTATATTCTTCACCTCTCCGACGTCTAACATACACTTTCCTGTCAAAGCCTAATCTAATAAATTTGGATTCGTCCGTAAATATAACTTTGGACCATTGTTCGAGTGTCTAATTAATATGTTTTTTTGCGAAAGAAATCCGGGCCCAGCGATTCTTTTCTTATATGAATGGTTTTCTTCTGGTAACACGTCCATTTCATTCAGTCGTTGAACAATTCTTACACTTATTTTAGTATGTAAATTTGCAGTTATCTCTCATTGTATATCGACTGTAGTTTTAAGTCTATCACTTTCAGATAGACGATGAATTTTTCGGTCAGTTCTTCTATCAGTTTTTCGAGGTCTTGACTTACGAGGAATGTTATCCGATATACCATTACGTTCAATATATTTGAGTGCTTAGTGACATGCCATAACTGACAGTCTCAGTTCTGCAGATATTTGTCGATATGATTTTTCACTTTTGCGGAGACGTTGCACTAATCGTGGTTGTTCTGGCGCAATATTTTTTAGCTTACTCATTACGAAAGACTTTATATCACGTATAATTTATTCAAATTGTCGATAGAAATTGAAGAATACTGTTAAATTCTCAAAATTGCGCATTAAATATGACAAATCTCAGTGTACGTAAGTAAGTGTCTGCAAGAATTTTACTTAGGAATAGAAAAATATTAAAAATTCTCTAAATATGAACAATTAAGAAAACTTTTTTTTTATCTAATAATGTATACTAGGGACTTATAAAAAATTAAATAGGTTTTTGTATATCTTTTGAATGAACATATATACAACGATTTCAATATGATTTTGCTAGGTGTACGTAAGTATTGTATATGGCCGCCACTGTATATATATATATATATATATATATATATATATATATATATATATATATATATATNCCCCCCCCCAACAACAACATCCGACCCCGAATGTTCCGCCACCCAACATCATCTCCCCTTTGGTGGCATCCTTCGTTACTCGTTACTTCGTTTCTTTTTTTTTTTTCGTCATCATCATCGTGTCATCGTCATCATCATCAACTTCGTCATCAACTTCATTGAGTCAATCTGTTCACATGTGTAATTAATTAATTCTTCCTTTTCTACTTCTTCTTCAGCTACTTCATTTTTGCCCTTGCCTTTCTGTTCTGGATTTCATCTTCTTTTCTTTCTGTGCCTTCGACGATCGTTTTGTCCAATTCTTCACATCAGCTATTTTCTTCTTACTCTTTTGTTTCATATGTTACCTTAACTTGAGCCATCGTTCTAGCCTCTTTACTTACTTTTAACACTTACTACCGTCTTCTATCTTACTGTTACACCAACACTACCGATTACTACTCAACTTTTAATTTAGCATTCACGCGTAGTCAACCTTTCCGCATAACGCACTTTGTTTAGGGCCTCATCCATAAATTGAAGATCATCTCTTGTAATTTTGCATTCTTCTTGTTCCCTCTCTCTCTCTCTTTTTTCCCTCTATTTCTATTTCTTTCTCCCTCTTTCTTTCTTTGAAGAATACATTCAATCGTCAAACTCACTTGAATCTCAAAATTGTTATATAATATGAATAAATTAAAATTTATATATTACAGAAGATAATTCAATTATAATTGTTTCGTATGAAAATTCTGGAGAGATATATACCTAAACAATTGTTGTACAGATTAATACAGAAAACAGAAACTGACTGAATAAAACAGACATATAATATTTACATAATTAAATCGAGCTTATAATATGTATTATACTATACAATACTATTGTATATTTTATATTTTTATAGTTATATATTTAAAGAAATTGGTTTTAGTTATTTCATCATTTTGAAATTTTTCTTTCCCTTTGATGCTTCCTTGTCGTTTTTTACAATTATTTTAATTTCTGCCAATTTTTTTTTGTAGTCCTTTTTTATTTTTTCAGTAAGTTCATTAATTTTTTTGGTTGCATTCTCAATCACATCCCCATTAAAACCGTGATGATAAAGACTATACAATAACAAATCTATGGATGTGACAGCATTTTCAACGAAGGAATGGACTCCCAACTGAATATCCCATTTCAGGAAATACTTTCAATCGGATTCACACTAATAGTAACCGTAACACATTTTTGCGACTTGAATCAACTTTATATGATTTGATATTGCAATCGTGAGACCTATTCCCTTCCTACGATTCCGGCTACGAACCCCCCAAATGTGGGATTCGTGAAAAAAACTGGGCCGGGACTCGAACCCGGATCTTTCGCTTTCCGTGCGACTGCTCTTTAATCCAATTGAGCTATCCAGAGCCCACCAACCAATTTCTTTCCATGAATGCCCAATAAGTTTGGCATGGAGGTGCTCGTCCCACATGTACATACCTATGAACTAAGGGAAAATATTTTATTTATGCGCGTGCGAAGGAAATAATAAATTATGTGATTAAATTTATAAATCGTTAAATAAAAAAACATCAAGACACTTAATATCCTTTTGTTTTGTAAGAAATCAAATTATTTATATATATTCTTTGGTCATAAAAAAAGTGTTAATATAATTCTTTTCGATTATAAGATAATATCTTTAGTCTACGCCATCTTGATCAAATAAAATAATCGTCTAATGAAATATTTCTCAATAGTTTTCCGTTGGTTCACTTTTTGTCTCTATAATTCAATCCTTTGAATTTTAAACGTACCTTTTACTACCGAACATGAAATATATTAAAACGCGTAACGAGCAAAGGCCGAACTGAGCGAACGGCCATCTTGCTTATCGCCCAAAGCTATCGAAAATACGAACACGTGACCGTGCCCCTACCCTTTTTAACCTGTTATTCTTTTTCTCATTCTTCATCTTATCAAAATAAAATCAAAAGGCTACTAGTTGTAATAGTAGTAGTAATAGTATATACCTGCCTTAGGGAGCTATTGCTCCAGGCTATTAAAAAATCTCGAACTCGTTCCTCTCGATACTATTATATACACATTTCACTACTACTATTACTATTACTAGCATACACTTTCGAATACTATAAAAATGTTCATAATACATATAAACACAAAATACGAGTAATCTCGGCACCGGCATTTCGAAGTAATTCTCCAAGTGGTAACCACACGAAAGATAAAGGTCGCTACGTGAACCACGTACAAACGCATAAATTTCATATATATATATATATATATAATATACTTGTACATAAGAGATACCTTCAGGGTAAAGTGTGTTACGCGGTCTTATGGCGCAACAGAAAAAGTATCAGCAATGAAGCACATACATAGTATGTATATAGGGGAAGACATGTGTTACGTTAAAGAAACCAGACAAATACCCTCGCTTTCGAAATTTCATTCCCTTTCTTTTTTTTTTCTTTTTCTCTTTAATTTATCCATCAAACCAGTTTAACAAAAAGGACATTTGTATTTTAATCTTTTTAATTTCGTTAAATTACGCAGAATAAAAAGATTTTGTAATATTAAAAGAAAAAAGAATATGACAATACTTTTTTATTTTTATTTCTATGTTGATATTTATTCATTAAATGGAAGTTGAGCCGTTAGAGCTACCCTTCAATTTATATATGTATACGTATATGACTACTATTATACCAATCGGAATCAACGTGAATCAATGTTAAGTGGAAGAAATACAAGAGAAGAAAAGTCATCTGCCTGTTTTGTATCAACGTATGTAAATAAGTTATATGTACGTGTAGGTGTATGTGTTTGTGTGTGTTTGCATGTCATCTATCTTCTATCGATGAGAGAAACAATCGTTGCAAAATGTCTATTTTTAATCACGGCACGTAGTTATCACGTAATGCAAAAATATTACCGTTCGCCAATTAAACCGATGTTCAATCAGAATATCAAAAGGATAAATACATTTCTATTTAAATTTCTCGCACTATTCTAATTACAGGTACTTTTAAAGGATATATAAATTGATTGTGAATTTTGACAGTAGAAATTAATTAAGGAATAATAATGATAATGATTTAAATCACAAATCTTACGAGATATTTTTTATTGTAAAAAAAAAATTTCTTTTTCTCGCTAATAAATAATACTGAGATAATATTTTCTGTGCTTATTGTTAAAACATGGATAAAATAATTTGGAAATAATATTTTATCCGAGTACAATCCTTATAATTAATATCATTATTATTATCATTATAATAATATTATCATAATTTAAACTTATGTGGAAAAATGTTTGTAAAACGAAAAATACGTGGCTCGCAATTAGAGCAAATTTTTCTTACCACCAATTATCATCAATTATACGTTTTATTCTAGAGATGAAAGATAAAATATCAAAATTATTATTACAATTCTTTTTCTTTTGTTTCTCTCTCTTTGAAAAATCGTTATATGCTTGTAAAAAAATAATTTGCAATAGCAAAATTATCTTCTGTCTTTGGAACGACAAATAATTAATGTTGATTATGATCTTAAATCTTGAATCAGCAAAAAGGTACTATCTTCGCTTGTTCGAAAGAGATTTTGAAAAGTGAGATTTTACGAGTGGAATTATCTTTCAACGGAGATTTTCAAATCTGAATGACAAAAAAGAAGAAAATAGAAAGAAAGGGAAAAAAGAAGAAAAGGATTTACGTGAGAAATAGAGGGAAAAAAGAGATTTAAAAAAATACGATGAAAATTAAAAACGAGAGAGAGAGAAAAGAAAATGGAAAAACGGTGAATAAAAGATCTATGACGTCATGTCTCGACTTGATTCGAAAAAAAAGAAAGAGAAAGAGAGAAAAACAGACGACATAAAGAAGAGTAGGAAACGCACTTTAACCGGAACCACCGTATGTTTTGAAAATCACCATTAATATTCATAATACACTCTCATTTACTTTGATTTTAGTTTCTTATCCTCCGACATCTTGTGGCTGAAGTTAATGGAGAGTAGCAATTAAGAATGAGACGGTTGAAGTATCCTCACCGAGATTCTTTAAAAAGTATGAATATGAAAGAGAAAGAGGGGAGGAATACAATGAAAAAGAAAAAAGGAAATTATGGAAGAGGGAGTAACAAAAATGGCAGAAGGATGGAAAAATGTAAAATGATGGAAGGGAAAGCAAAAAAAAAAAGAGAAAGAGAGATGGGAAAAACAAAAAGGAGGAATAGATGATAACGTTTTATAATATTTTATCTATTTCTTTTGACAAATAAACACAAAAAAATACAACATCGTTAAATAATAAAAAAAAATAATGCACAATAAAATTTTTGTTATTGTTGCTTTTGAAGGTTAGGATAGTTTATTTAATTTGTTAAATAACTCGCATTGTTTAACATATACCAATCGACTTCCATATGCAAATCGTATCAAACAACACGTTCAATTACTATTATAACTATTCCGAGATTTTTAGTTTTCTTTATTTTTTTTCTTTCTTTCGTGAGTGAAAATCGTTAAGGAGAACACGAATAATCATTTAGCATGGAAATTTCTTTGAGAGAAACTATCGTCGTTATACTTACAACGATATATCTGTATATCTAAATGTTATACTCTATTGAACACATACGCAAATGCGAATGATGCCAGTATAAACAAATGACAGAAATTTTTTTTAATATAAAAATTTCTTTCAAATGGAAATAAAAGTATATCGTTCTGTGATATAATTTGAAATAAATACATTTGGAAATACTTTCATACGCAATTGGACGATATCGATCATAAATACATAGGGAACGTTTTAATTACGCCAGAATAAATACGAATTTTTTAGTGCACGAGTAATAGCAATTTTTCACTATTGTTCCGAAAAATAAAAAATTTTTCGTTTTAATTGAAAAATTTGAAACCAAATATCTCTCCAACATTTTAATTGGACAAAAACAAATAGATATCATTATTTGAATATATGTATACCTATAGTACGTAATTAACAAGAGAAATTACTCTTACTATTTGAAATATACAAAATTCCACATGATATAATTAGAAACAATCAAAAAATATTTCTACAAAAATTAACTTATCGATCATATGTAATTATACATTTCTTCTTTTTTTTCTTTCATGCATAATTTGAATGAAAGAAAAGAAAGATAAAAATATCATATGTGCAGATCAGACGTGTTAGAAGTGAAACCTTCTTAAAATCAAGCTTCGAAAGAATGAGTCGAATGCAGAGTATCAGAAGTAAGATAATTGTAGGATTTATTTATTATAATATTGCTACCATATATACCAAAGGGCACCGGAATGATCTTGGGATGGGAGTAGCTGACTAAAACTAACACTTTCCAAATTCTAACAATTAAGATAGAATGCCAAATGTGATAGCCATAGATAGAAACAAAAAATGTAGAATGTTTGTTTATGTAAAGATATCCCGTCCTAACCTAAGCAAATATAATGTATCCTTATTTGAAACTCAAGTAAATGATAATCCTTCTGTGAATTTGAGATATCTTTATCATGGGTCAGCACACCCAAGTATTTTTTGTTGTTGTAACTAATTCCTTTAGATGCCTGAAAAAAAAAAACAGAACAATTTTGGTCGTACTTTTTCGTTTCATCGAGTTCTGAATCACAAGGATTCTAACAAAATTTTCTCTTCAAAAGTCGTTGTAAAAGAAACACATTATCATTCAATAATATTATTATTATAATTATTAATTAGCAATAGGAGCTTGAAAGTTCATTGCTGCAAATACTAAATCTGCCATTGTTCCTGTTCCTGAGCGTGACCTCCTCTCCATTCGCGATCTTCGTAGCCTATTTCTTTAAGATCTTTCCTAATATTGTCCCTCCCATCTACGTCTCGGTCTACCCAATAATCTTTTTCTGTTCGACCGTCCTTATGGGCACCACTTGACTTGCCCATCTTAATCGTCGTGAATTTCAAACATCAATGATGTCCGGTATGTTGTACAGTCGGTATACTTCCAACGTTATGAAGTTTTGTTTATTCAATTCAATACTATTATTTATGAAAAATGTATTTTATTTTAAATGTTCACTTAAGGGGGTATTCTGGTCTAGAGGTATGAATTTTAGGTATTTTTTTCAAGTGCAATAACCAAAAGACAAATAATATTTTCACTATCGATAATGTTACAAGATATTTAATAATATTTCAAGAATAGATGAAAAAAAAATAGTGAAAAAATTCAAAATTGAAAAAGATATAGGCTGATGAAATGGGGTGTCCTTAAAAAATGGCGCGCGACGATTGTCACGATTGCAGCACTCTTAGTAATTCGAAATAAAAAAATTAAAAAGATTATTAATTTAGAATAATGCCGCTATTGTACTAACTAAAAAAAAGTTAAAAAAAATTTTTTTTCTCTAAATTACGGCTGTCTGAAAAAATGATACATATTTTTTACCACTTTTTTTCCTTTTTCGAATTTTTTAAAAATAGTAAAATTTAAAAATTATTGTAAGAGTTTAGTTAGTACGATAGAGAAATGAATAGAGAAGACTCTCACCAAATTTCAAGTAAATCAGTTTAGTAGAACTTGAGAAATCATGACAACCGTGAAAAAAAACAGTTTCGGGAAAAAAGCGTTCAAAGTTTCGCGTAATAAGGGTAGGATATAGGATGCCGCGTCACTAAAACAGCTATATCTCTGAAAATAATTTGAATTTTGAAAAATCCTTTTAAGGACATATTCTTAAAAGGTTAAAGCTTTGAAAATAGGAAAAAAAAATCGATTTTTTCAAATTTCTAGACCAGAATATCCTCTTAATACATATATTTAATGTGACGCTCCACATCTCCTAGTCTACCCCTTACGAAATAAAAGGTGCGAAGAACCTATCATTCTACAAAAATAATTCTGAACTGTTGGTATATTAAAATTTAAAAATGGCAACAATTTTTCATCACAGTTGCATCATCGACTTAGCCTTACACTGAGAAAGTTTAGTGATATAGTACCAATGTTAATCAGTAAAATAGGATCGGAAATTTTTTTAATGCTAGAGGTCTTTTATAGTTTTCATGAAACAGTTTTGCTTGTGAGAAAAGTGCGAAATCTAGCGGCCAGTCGAAGAACTTATGTTTTTAAGTAGGTATCTCTCCAACACTACGGTTTCTCCTAATACGATTTCGCTATAACACGATTCACAAATTACGGCAAATCCTCCAACAACACGGTATCTCATTACACGGTTTCGCTATAACACGATTCATAATTTGGTCTCCTCTTTATGCTCTGCTTCGTAGTTATTGCTCCTGGTTGTACATGTGTGTGTTTGTGTGCGACTTCATCCTACGAAGCATAGACACTAAACCTGTCGATGCTAAACCTGTTCGTAGGTAGGAACGATAGAAGGGTATAGAATAAATAGAGATAAGTACGTAGGTATGCGACAAAAGAATAAGATCCAAACAAACCGACGGTCGAAATAAAGAAAGAAGGTGTGAAGTCTGCTTTTGTAAGTTGTATAAGTGTGTAAGTCTATGTGAGTCTGGAAGGTATATATATATACGTATAATTTATTTTCTATTTAAAAATGTTTCTATTTTATTGAAAAATATTATAATTAATAATCATGAAATATATAGAATATAATAATTGTATTGTCTGCAACACATTTTACAAAAAAAAAAAAAAATGATTACAAGATACATCAGAGAAAAAGAAGAATTAGACAACACTGTAAAATACATTAGAAGCAGCTGACAAACTCCATTCAAAAGCAAGTAAATTACTGTCATACTTTTATTTTCCTTCATAAATATATTCAATTCATTAAGATTAAAATATGTCTATTGAATTTCATTTTTATATGTTTTTATAAAAAATATACAAAGACTTATATTGACCCAGGCATATAAGAAAATTATATTGTTAATTATAATATTTACGTAATAAAGAAATTTATATTAATTTTTCCATCAAATAAAAACATTTTTAACACGCTGAATGCCTACCGTGAATCAATGGAGTTTACCACGGGGCTGATATTTGAGACTCATTGTGTACATAGTTCGATAAGCTAAGAGAACGATACAATTCAATGCGTTCTTTTGATTTTTGTTGCTCAGATCTTTATTTAGACGAGACTATTAAGAGAATTTAAGTTTGTGGTTCAAAGAATAAAAACGAAATATGTTATAAATAATAAGGGTCTCGAAGTGTGGCAGGCTATGCAGTTGAAAAAGCATTTTTAGAAAATATCTCTATTAGATCTCTTATTGCATTTATATCAGAATCTTCGTTCAGTCCTGCAGTAATTTCCATATGTTTTCTGTAACGACTTTATTTCGTGATTTCTAAAATTTTTTTTAGACAGCCCAAAAATGTAGATGAAAGTGAGAATTCGAAAATCATCATAACCAACAAAATTTTATACCTGAGATTCACAAAAAGGATATTTTATATTTACTTTGTTTACCATGAATTCTATTTCTTTTAATAACCATCCTACGATTAGGTGTTTATCTATGACTATCGCATTCAGCATTCCATTTGTATTGCTTGAATTTGGAAAAGTGTAGTTTTTATCAGTTATTCCACCCACTGATCGTGCATAATGTTTTTAGATGTCTAAAGTACACTTTGGGCTAAAAAACAAAAAATCGATTTTTTGAAAATTCTATAGTGGTGTTACCCCTTAAGGACTCAATAGCATATTTAACATCTTTAATTGTAAATATCTAAAAAAATTATTGAGTAGTAGCCCCTATTACCATATATATTCGTGAACAGAGAAGCAAAATCTATCATCCTACAAAATTTGAACAAAATCCGTGAGACTAAGGCCTTGCACTCTCCTTGTTAGTAATATAGCCGTTTCATCGCCGCGTTTCCGTTCTCTTTTTTCCAAATCACCCCCATTTTAAAGAAGTTTTTACTTCAAAAACGTGTTATTGTTAGTAACGAAGAGTATTGACTGAAAATTTGACTATAATAATATTACCCAATGACCATCCATGAAATGCATATGTATGAAGTTGCTGGAAAGCGAAGGTATTCCATTGGGACAATGTTGTTGCAATGCGATATTGAGACCATGACCTTGACAAAGAGACACATGAAAATGATACGGTTGTGCGAGGAAGAGGAGAATGCATAATCTACATATACATATATATATATACATGATAGCGTGTATATAGCATAATCGATGGGAAACACGGCATCCGGTGGTGGTAGCGTTGCTACAATGGCGGACAGTAAAGGGAAAGAGAAACAGAATCAGAAAGAGAGAGAGAGAGAGAGAGAGAGAGAGAGAGAGAGAGAGAAAGAGAGAGAGAGAGAGAGAGAGAGAGAGAAAACGAAGATATAACGCACATCACGCCAATTAAGCCATTAAATGCGTCAACCATTATAGTTTTATTGCATATATTGGTTTCTTTCTTCTTCTCTCTTTCTCTATCCCTTATTTTTTTTTTCTTCTAATATTCTTTTCTTTCTCATTTTAGAGGTTATGAACGTTTCAATGGGTAAAGCAATACAATATACTACATATACATAAGAATAAGCCTTGTACAGAGTGATCCGAAGTAATTAAATAACGGGGTCAGTAAGGTCGATAATTAAATGGCAAATAGGAAATAACAAGAAACATATATATATATACATATATATATATATATATATATATATATATATATA
>NW_015148977.1:1151461-1163342 GCF_001465965.1 Polistes dominula
TTAATGAAGGTACAAAATCATTATTGTACTTTATGAGTGCATTAGGACTTTCATTAGGCACCGCAGCTCATGCTTATGTCGAAAAAGAGGACGCAGAGCGTGTGATGATCTCCGACGCGAGAGCGCATGGAAGCACGCGTGAAGGAAGAATGGCTCGACGACAACACTAGCTGGACTTATTAGAAGCTACCGATATGGCAAAAGGTCCCTCTTATGGCCCTGGAATAGATGATACCATGAACTATGTGTAAACTACTTCTGAAACTTTAAACGCGTTTTTCTCAAAACGGTGTTTTCAAAGTCGGTGGTCGCAATTTCTCAGAAATAGCGCAACCGATCGGTCTCAAATTTTTACACAATTTTTTCAAATATATTTCTCAGGTATTGGACGAAGGAATAAATTTAAAAAAAATTATTACTATTTTTTTTTAACAATTTGGAGCGAAAATTTTAGTCAGAAACGAAAAATTTTGTTCAAATAGACGCCATTTCGTCAAAAATCAAAATTTTTATTATTCCTTCCGTTTAATACCTGCATTAATCTATCCTTTAAAAGAATCCACAACATTTTTTGATTTCAGATAATTCAAACCGACGAAATGGAGATTACCGCTAAGCGCCTTTTTTTGGAGGTCGTTCGGGAGATCATCTACAGGAGCGGTGCACATCAATATTTTTAAATGATCAACGCGCTATTGTATTTTTAAAAAAAGGCTCTATTTGAATTACCATCACTTGTAATTGAAAAATATAAACTGTTTCTATAAAAAATTCATAAAAAGACGTCTTTTTTGAGCCTCGCAACTGCGTATAACCCCTTAATATGAACGACGCGATTTTCGTATGTCAGTCGCTGCGACTGTTTTTCTATTGACAGTTAACCAAAACAGATAATAATGGCAAATGAATAAAAATATAAATTAAAAAAAATTTTTTTTTAGTAATTTAGTTGCTATGTTACATATCAATAAATTCCATGTAAAATTAATCTGTAAAACAGCAATAAAGATGTGATAGTAAAAAATACAGAGGACGTATATTTACGCCTTTAGAGTATATTGATGGATTTGTGAGAGCGTATTTATAAGCCTTTCGAGTATATTGATGGATTTGTGAGAGCGTATATATACGCCTTTAGCAATCAAAGGTTTAAAACGTTGACGTTACGTGACACTAGACTTTCCCGTTAGGCCGCGTCAGTCACAAGAACATTTTTTTTTGCACGAGGCCAAAAACAAATGAACTTCTTTGTTGTAAAAGGAAAACCAGCTACAAATCCATTTCGATAAAATCTTATCTAGCGAACCTGCACTAATACAACTACTTTCAACACATTAACATTTCATTCAGCGTTCTCGAAAACATAGTGGGGAAACTCCAAGCGACGATACAATATATATGTAGGATGCTCCGGCCACGCATTGCTATGGCTTTGTTATAAAATGTTTAAATTTAAAATAATTCTAAACTATTTAGTAAATTATAACAACACAAATTTATATATATATTATATTATTATTATATTATATGTGTGTTATTTTTATATATTATATTATATATAATTATATTATATAATATTATTATTTATTTATATTATNATATATATATGATACAATTGTCCCTGTGTATGTGTATGACCGAATGGGTGACCAAGTAAACGAACGATGGAAAACTAATTGAATAGGAAAGAACCATTCTTTTTCTTTACTTCAATATTTGCCTGCATGAGTTCCTTTCGGATGATAGGAAATAAGTGAAAAAGATACAATATAAAAGGACAACATTTAATTATAACACGAAATATAAAATTACGTTTAGTAACTCGAAAAAAATGGACAATTCATGTAGCATCATTTAATTTCAATGATAATTGAAAATCTAAAGTGAATATATGCATATATTTTAAGCTCATAATTTTACATTTACACTACCTAATACAAATTATAAGTTTAATCTGAAGTTTCCTGGACATCAATTATATATACAAGGTGATTTGCCAACTAAATAGCTCCAAAAGTATGATAGTAGCAAAAAAGTTTATTAAGAAAAAGTTGCATGAAAAATTCAGGACTATAACATAACGTTTTTTTTGCTAGGTACAGTATATACAGATCTATAGGTTCACTTTGTTTAGTTAAATACAATACTATATTTTAATGCTTATTTTCTGATAGCGGCTGTCAAAACGAATCCAATGATATGCCACATTAAATACAAAACTTGACAATGACCAATAAAAACTATTCAGAAATAGTATACTGTACAACTAGTGCGAAAAGTTGTCGATTGCCCACGAGAGCGAAGTTGCACATTCTATTTTTTATTACGAATGCGAGGACATATTTGGTACATAATTGGGGTCCAGGGGCGAAGTTCCGGCGGGGTCCAGGGGCAGAGACCCGGCGGGGGGTTGGAGGACGGAGCCCTCCCTCTCCACAAAACAATACTGAAAAAGTTAAAAAATTATAAAATAAAATAAATGAAGAACCAAATATTAATCTTATCGTCTAAGATAGCGTTTTTAAACAAGAAATAAAATAAAGAAAAAACTACATATTAATCTTATCGCCTACAATATTGACACTTTGATTGTCTTTTTTTTATCGTCAATTTGCGTGTGGTAAGTATAATTTGGGTGCGACAAGTAAACTTTTCGCATTCAAATTGTAAAGTAGGCAAACACAGCGTCTTTTCAACCCCAATAGCGACCGCAAAGATAGTACTTTCCCCGCATGAGTAATAAAAATATCTGGTTTACAGCGACACAACCCTTGACGCAAGCACAACGCGACAATGACGCGACTAGACGCGTGAAACTGTATTGTGGCTGGCAGATTTTATCTTCGTTGACCTTCAAAAATATTAATGTTGTATATTATTGGATTCGTCTTGACAGCCGCTATCAGAACATAAGTATTAAAATATAATATTCTATTTAAAAAAACAAAGTGTTGACCTATAAATTTCGAAAAATATTGAACCTAACAACAACAAAAATAACTTTATATCTAGTCCTGAATTATTCATGTAACTTTTTCTGAATAAACTTTTCTGCTGCTTTCGTACTTTTAGAGCTATTTAGGTAACCAGAATTAGTGAATCACCCTGTATATTTATTCTGTTATTTATAATGTTATATTAAATATTATAATAAATATCTTAAAATTTTATTGATTATAAATATTCATGTATATATGTAAATGTAAAAATGGTTGAATATTTTTTTTTTCTTTCACTGTAATTTTCTTTTAGAATTTTTCCAAACTACTTACTAAAAGTAAGGGATATATTCACACAGTATTCTATTCAGGTAGTCCAGATTTACGATATACTTTTGTTAACTAAAAATTTTAAATTTACCTGGCATATACACGTATATATATACTACGTCGGAAGGACGAAGGAATATTTTACGAAGGGAAGAAAATACAAAGAAATCTTACGAATGAATTTGCAGAAATTGGTCGACTGTAGGGAAGAGAGGAACGGCTTCTTATAAAAGGTAAAGGATCAAAGGGTCGAGAATGTGTTGAAATTTTATCCCACGATATACGAATATCGTTATATAAAAGATTAATAACAACGACGCCATTTTGTATCTAAAATCAATAAAAATATTTGTTTACATAGTTCAATATATGATTAACCAACCCTCAAAAAAGAAATTCTATTCCTCATTTAATGTTCGTAAAAAAAATTCCCAAAAAAGGCTTAACTTACAAATTTAATATTTCTATTGAACGAATTTCTCACTATAGATAAATTGGATCATTTTTCGCAACACGGTACAATAAATTATTTTTAGCTCCTTTACTTCTCACGTTTTTTCTCCCCCTTTTATTTTGTTTTCTCTTTGATAAATAAGACATAAAAAAAAATATACAACAAAAATATCTATACTTGTGACGTATATTTTTTCAGGAAGATATTTTTCTTATCATTTTTTAATCAAAATTGTATATAGAGGTTTATCTTTTAAATTAAATTAAATTATTGATAATTTAAAAGAGTATTTGCTTATATTGTTGTTTAATTTGACTATAAATATGTCAGATTACTTTTAACATTATATTGTTTGTTACAAGTAAAGGTCTTTTTTTTTTTTTTTAATTTGCAGTCTCGAGATAAACAAGCCCGCAACAGATTGCATTTAATACGCTTGATGTTAAATACAATTATGCTTGTACTAAATGAGGAGAGAAAAAAACATAGCATATATCTTCGATGGATGCTTTTCTTAATAGAGAAGCTCAAAAAGGAATATTTACGAAATAAGCAGCAATGATTTGCTTGTTTATCTCGCAATATTATCGTTCCTCGTTTATTTTTCCAAAGTCAAGTAAATTAAAGAATTCCTATTGAAATATTACTCTTCGTTAAGAAGAAACGTTTTATAAACGAGTAAGAGAGAGAAAAGAAAGAGATGATTTTAATCATTTGAAGATCGAAGATAACGTCGAGGTTTAATTCGTCCATAAAGTCTCGTTTCGATTCGAGATCAAATTGGCTGGTTGCGTGCACACGCCCGCGCAATTGTTCCAATTGAATTAATAACTGAAAGTATTTATTTTCTGCTTTTTATTTTAGTTACACAAAATGTAATAAGAAAAACATAACAATATTTACAATATTTGATAAAACTAAAAAGCTAAGAAAATCAATACAAAACAAATTGGTAATTTTAATAAAGTATATAAATTTAAATTATATGACTTATTTTTGTACTTATTTTTCAAAGGAAAAATTACGTAGGGCATACCGATAAATATTCAATACAATTGAATTTTTATTTTCAATAAAATTCAAAATAAAATTCATGTGAATTCGATTAATTTATCGAATAGTATAAAAATGCAGTTCCCTCTAATTTTTTATTATTAGTAGTGGGATTGTAAATTATTATTAATAATAGTTAATTTAATTATAGTAATATAGTTAATTTGATATTAATTTAATTATATTAAATATAATTAAATATATAATAATTTAATAATACTTAATTATTATTAGTAGTGAGATGAAAAATAATGGAGGGAATTTAATACAAAAGCGGGTACCCATTTATAAAACGAATTATAATTTGGTATCGCAAAATGTATTATGAAATCCAATTTCAATCCGAGACATGATCAAAAACTTTCCCAAGCACGATCAATTGATAATAACAGAAAAGATTTCGCTTGTTCGTCCTTCAATTTATGGATGTGTGCTATGCATATGTTTAATCGAATGACACGTTTCACTTTCCATTAACGTTAAGCCTTACAAACAATTTCAAAAACCGATTTTGTCCATCTACTACTGTCATCGTGTTTCTTTTCGTCAACAATGAAATTCGACTTTTCCATTCCTCATCCTATTGCAATTATGCCAATAATACGCCAATAAAATAGTTTCTCTGGAGATTACCCGGTAAAAAAGATTTCCTAGAATATTTACGTCATTGACCAATATTTGATACATTTTAGAATATTTTTGGATTCCCATAAACAGACAAGACCTAGCGAATGTAAGATATTTCTTTTTACGAAAAAAAAGAATATAATACACCTATCCCCTAATTTACGCTGATAATAGGCTTTTCCTAAAACCGTCTAAATCGAAAAAAACAAACAAAATGCACATAATTTAATTATTTATGTCAACATAGAATAAAACTAAATATATCTAAAAGCATAAAACTAACGATCTATACATAAAATGATAAAAACATAAGAGTATATTGCATGTAAATCATTTTACATATACAAACAAAAAGTATAAATTAAAAAGTAAAACTAAAAATTTCGTTATACTGTTATCACTTTCTTCGACTTGTTTATTCCTGGTTGGTAATTTGTCCTTTCATCACTCAATAGAATTTGATGCAATTCAAGTTCCATGTTAGATGAATTAGAAACAAGTTCAGATCAGTTAGTCTTGATAATGCAATTCTTAGTTAACAATTGTGTCCATAATTATGAAAGTGGTCTAAATCCTATATCTCTTGTTTCGAGATATTTAAAGATTTATACTTCAACACTATACGAATTCTATATAATATTGAAATAACAAACATTATCTAACGATTCATTTTTGATAATATCGTCAAAATTATATTGAATTTATTTAGCTTATAATAATGTAGTGCGTAATAACTGATAAACTCATTTTTTATTAATTTTGACTTAGACCACTTTCATAATTATAGGCACAATTGTGTTTGATTTTTGATCTAATCTTTCTGCACCTTTTCTTATTGAGTTAAGTCTTTATTATTATCTTGCTGAAATAGGAGGACTTGTTCAACATTCGGGTCATTGTGCAGAAAATGATTATTCAATTTGTGCCCTAATTCAAGTTCTTCATATTGGGTCTACAAGAAAAATTCCAGCGTTTTTTCATAAAATTTGAGGGTTTATTCTGAAAAAATGGTTACATATTTTTCATTCGAAATATTATCGGAAGATACAATTTTTCCCCATCTTTCTGGCAATTTGTGAATTTCACACAAAACAAAGTTCTCGTCTTTTGAGCCAATTTTTGATTCCTTCTACTGAAGTAAAGAGCATTCCAGTAAGAGCGTTCTGCATCAACCGAAACAAGTGGTAGTTATATGGCGCCAAATCTGGATTATAAGGCGGGTGAGGCAGAATTTCCCATCTACTATTATCCAAGTAGTTTTTGACCGAAGCAGCAACATGTGGCCGAGCGTTGTTGCGGTGAAAAATTACGGACTTGTGCCTGGTCTGATATTCTGGCCGTTTTTCCGCCAATGCCCGCTTCAAACGAATTAGTTGGGTTCGATACAATGGTCCTTTGATGGTTTGACCACTCGGTAGCAGTTCGTAGTATATGACACCCTTCTGATCCCACCATATGCAGAGCATGACCTTATTCATGTGAATATTTCGCTTCGGCGTCGATTTGGCCGGCTCGCCAGGCTTTGCATATGTTTTTTTGCGTTTAGAATTATCATAATTGATCCACTTTTCGTCACTAGTGACAATACATTTCTGACATGCAAAATCGCCGTTCGACATCTCTCGGCTTTAACTCGTACGGCACCCAATTTTCAACTTGTTGGATGAATTCCAAAGCTTTCAGGCGCAGGGAAATGGCTTGTTGTGTGACGCCCAATGATGCAGCAAGCTCTTCTTGAATTTGACACGGATCCTCATTCAGCAAAGCCTCCAATTCCAAAGCCTCGTCTTCAAAATTTTTCGGCTTTCCGGAGCGCTCCTTGTCTTCAACGTCAAAATCACTATTTTTGAACCGTTTGAACCAAACGGTTCACGGAAGTGGTTCACTCACGACACGTCGGTTCACCAGTACATTCCGTCCCGTAAGTTTCCAGAAGCCAACGATAGGCCTCAGCTGCACTTTTCTTCATATTAAAGAATAGAAGCAGCGCTTCCCATAAATGACACTTATTTGGCACATAACTTGCCATGTTTTTGCTTCATAAAATATACGACGCCGATAGAAATGCGCAAATATGATGATGCAATGTTGTTAACAGATACACAAGCTTCGAAAATGACACATGTGATGTGATATTTCTGCCCAGAATCTACTCGTGAGACCATCTATTATAAAACGCTGGAAACTTGCTTGTAGACCCAATATATGACAATATGTTGTGAACATAAATGGTTCACACTTCTTTATCTGGGGGAGGGGGAAATTTTAAAACCATGTAAATCTGGGATTAAAATTTCGAAATAAAACTTTTCTAAATTTCAAATGCAACAAATAAAGAACCTTTGAATAAATTAATATTAGTATTAGTTGTAGTGGCAGTAGATATTACAATACCTTCTAAGGTACTTTGATACGGTGAGGCAGGATGTTGATCGTTGGTAGTTACAAGGATACTACTTGTAACGGTAGTGTTAGGTGAAACGACCGTACTAATTTTACTGTACTCGACCGATTGATCGATTGTCGTCGTTGCAGTAGTTATACTGGTCGTTTGTTGTTGTTGTTTTTGTTGTTTTTGCTGCTGAATTTGTGCTTGTTGCAGTCCACGTTGAAGGTCCAGATCCCATAGTTGAAGGTTTTCGTTACTTTTGGCAGGCATTGTCAGAACAGCATTAACTTCCGCTGTCACAGAACAAAAACTCGATGGTGACGGAGAAAGTACACTACTAGAAACTTCTGAACAAGATTCTTGAAGATGATGATGGTGGTTATGATGATGATGGTGGTTATGATGATTATTAGGATAAGCAGTCCCAATAGTGGGTTGTCTATCACTACCACCCCATCTTCTTCTTACACCAGCAACGGGCACTCTTGGAACAGTTTGAAGCATGTTTACAATACCAACTCCAACTTGTTCCTCTTTAATTTTATCCAGTACTACCACCCTTTCCTCCGCCAATTTCCCCTCCAAAGATTTTTCCTCTCCGTCGCCAGCTTCCTTTTCCTTTTCCAGCCCTTTACGAGTCCTCGGCTCCACCGTATCAATCTTTTCGAGTTCCACACTTAAAACAAGCTTGGCCGTCCTTTGAAAGGACGGCCTTGAAAATAGAACTATCTCCCTCCGTTGTATCCTTGAATTCTCTCCAGCCCCCGCCCCCCCCCCTCCCTGATATCACTATCACTACCGCTTTCCTCTTCCTTTCCCTTTTCTTTTCCTTTTAATCCGAACGTAGTATCCCTTACGAACTTTCACCAAAAAGCAATTCGCTGTCAGGAGTTGTGATCGATGATCCAAGTTGAAGTCCTTGTCATCTTTATTCGAAACTTTATCTTTTAGATATTTCGACAAGAGAATTAGTAATAATACAAATGATATCAAAATATCGATAGAATTCGAATAATTGTTTTAAACGTGAAGAGAGATGTTGTTGGTCTTTTTTTTTTAAACACGTTGCGTTTGTTATTTTTATCTTTTTATCTTAGATTGTTTCACCGCGGTCGCGGCTAATGGCGTTCACCAGTCAGTCGCGGTGTGTCGGTCATCGAGGAAACGGGGTCACGATAGAGCAAAAGGGAACGCGCGCCGCCCATGAGAGAGAGAGAGAGAAGACGTTCATTCGTTCGTCCGTTCCTCGCGTTCGTGCACTGCGCTGGATAAATCGAGTTCAAGCACAGTAGAAAACCAAAAAAAGTAAAAAGGAAAAAAACCTTAGTCCGTCGTCGTAGACAAACAAATGAATTTTCTCTACTTAACTTGTGCTTTCCTTCCTTACTTGCTACTTTGCTTTTGCTTGTTTGCTTCCTTGTTTGTTTGCTTGTTTACTTCTCACTTGCTCGATACCACTTTTAAATTTTTTTCGATTAATATTTCTTCTTTTTGTAATTGGAAAGAGTTATACCCGCATGGAAAAGAGAGATCAGTAGTCAACAGTCAACATAGCTGTTTAGCAATTTTTGAACTTCTTCGTCTGTTGTCAATACCTGTTCCACCTAATACAAGTGAATTTTCATTCTAGGTCTGGGGAGGTAGGATCAACCTGTTTAAGCCCTACTGAAGAGTCGTTCGTTGGCAGGTTGGTCCATAGATAGACGAAACCCATGAAAGTATTTCTTCTTTTTAAAGTTTTATCCTCTATATACTTTTTTTAACCTCATTTAAAAGGTTCCTTATTAAAAAGAAAAATTAAGCAAAAGAACCTTTCTTGCACATACGTACTAGTAGTACTAGTATAATACTTCCTTAGTGGCCTTCGAGAATAACGCTCGATTCTCGTATCGAGGTCAGGTCCAGCCTCTCCCTCTTTTGCACATATACACATGTATATGTACACGCACACATGTATACAAGTTAAACACCAAAGTACTCTTCTATTGGTTCGCTCTACTTTCGTGATATCTCTCTCTCTCTCTCTCTCTATCTATCTCTTTTTCTTTTTTTCTTTCCTTTTCTCTTCCATTCGCAAAAAAACAAATCCAAAATAGTAGTCTTCTTTTCTTCTATTTTTTCTTCTCTTCTTCTTTTTTTCTTCTTCTTCTTTTTCTTCTTCTTCTTCTTCTTCTTCTTCTTCTTAACAACAAAATATCTTTTTGTAATATCTTCTTTATTTTTACAAAGAGTGTACTAAAATAATCCAGAAGAAATAGAAAACTAACAACGACCGACAAATAACGCAACCAATTGAAATTAAGATCGGTTTTATTCAACTTGGTATAGAGATGCAATAATTCACACGTGTGACTCCAATCCTTGTGTTTATTTCGTACACAAAAAACGATAGCTATTTATATAATATATCTATATATACATATGTGCGTGTGTGGTATGTGTATACATATGTGTATATATATATATATATATATACATATATATATATATATATATATATATATATATATATATATTTATATATGTATATATATCTTTATTTATGTCCTATATATAATTGTAGGACACTAACAAATATTCACAAAGAGTAACTAAATTGTTGAAAGATATCAAGTACAGACCATCTTTTTCTCTCTTTCTTTCTATATATATATATATATATATTTATTTATCTCTCTCTCTCTGTTTCTTCCCCTTTCTCGTTAATATAATGCACAGATGTTTCTCTATGTGGTTTCTTTAGAAGAAAAAAGATGGAACATAGAAAGGAAAAAAATAAGGAAAAAACGAAAGTAAACTTTTCCTTTTTTTTTTGAAAATATCTTTTTAAAACGTCGTCAATAAAAATTTTGAAGGGCAACAATTTAGATATGAGTAAAAATATTCACAATTAATATTTCTCTTTTCCTTGTCGATATAACTTGTGTTTTGGGGCGTAACATGTATATTACGCAAATATATATATTATACATATCTACTTATACATATACATATATGAGTAAATCGAAAAAATGGCAGGTAAACGCGCAACCGCGTATTCTACACGAAACGACAACGTAAGCCGTTCGTCGGATACTGAACTGAAATGTTGAACGAACTGTTCAGATACTCACCAGCCAACCAATCTCCCACCACTCCTTCCTCCTCGCTCACGCGATTGGTTGAAACTTTCACTACTGGAACAACTTCACCTCGCTAGGTGCCATTCTCTTCTCTCTCTTTCTCTTTCTTCTTCTTCAATCTCTTTTTTTCTTATTTTGTTTGTACATGATTTTGCTTATTTGTTTACCTACTTTTGGACGATTCTTCATTTTTGTCATTTTTTTGTTTTCATATTTATTCTATTCTTATCGATATTGCATTCTACCAAATTATTTTGCTTATTTCTTTTCTATCATTCTCTCTGTGTATATCAATTTGTATATTTTTCTTTTTAAATTTTATCAAATATTTTTCTTTTTAATTATTTTTTTGTAATTTTCTATTTCTTTTCCCATGTCCGTTCCCACCCACATAACACGATAAGTTTTGAAATCTTTCAGCGAAAGTTTCGAAAAATATTTCCGAAAAATCTTTCAGAAACCTTGCAGGCATCATTCTAAAATATTTTGAAAAAGATTCATAAAAGATTTTACAAAAATATTTTTAAACAATTTTAAAAATATTTTACTGATAGAGTAATCTTTTGCGAGTCTCTGAACGTGGACATTTTCACCTTGTAGAAAAATTTTTTAGAAACATTTTTGAAAGGTTTAAAGCTTTTCAAGAAACATTTTATAAAGTTGGTTTTATGTGGGCACCCCTCTTCTACTCTACAATAATGTCTAACCTGAAATCTTTATTGTACATTGTATTAAACTAAACCTTTGGCATTGTTAAAAGGAAAATACAAAAGAATTTTTGTAGTCCCTTGAATTTGGGGAATAAAAGCAGATTCTATCCTTGAATCACATGTCTACCAACTTGAAAATGTAAATATTTGTTTTAAAACATAGAAAAATTCCTATGTTACAGAATTATTAATATTATTATTATTATTATTATTATTATTATTATTATTATTATTATTATTATTATTATTATTATTAT
>NW_015148977.1:1170294-1250423 GCF_001465965.1 Polistes dominula
TTATTATTATTATTATTATTATTATTATTATTATTATTATTATTATTATTATTATCATCATTATTATTTCAAGGGACCTGATGTAGTGGCGCCATCCCGAAGTAATGCTCCCAAGTCAGTGCCGGGATGGCTCAAAATGTCACTAAGATTGATATGAGTTTAGTCGGTAGTGCCGAAAGGTGAGTCCTGACACTCCAGGGCAGTGGGACCCACACAGTGATGGGTTTCACTGGCGGGCGAGGCCCCTGGGTTAGTGCGTAAAGAATAGCATTCTCAGACCATCAAAAAAAAAAAATTATTATTATTATTATTATTATTATTATTATTATTATTAATAAATCGTGTTATATTATAATCGAGTAATATATAAATTATAAATTAATAAATAATAATAATAATAAATTATTATTTTTATATATTATATTATTATTATATTTTTATAATAATAATTTATTATTATAATAAATAAAAACAATAAAAAAAATTTATTTATACAGCAGACAGATCGTAATAGAGAAGTAGAAAAAGAAGGGAGGTAAAAAAGAAAATAAAAAACGGAAAAAAGAAAGAAGAAAAAAGGAGAATAATAAAACCGAGAAGAAAATGTGTACTGGCAAAGGCCGATTGTGCAACATGGAATGACCGAGTGTCAAGAGCACGAGAGCTAACTCCTCTCATGATTTTGCATGAATGTATGCGTGTAATACGTTGCGTGCGAACGTATATCTGACAAACATACATAACAGCGTACACACATATACATATATATATAGATGATTGTGTATATACGTTCCGTGTGAACGTACGCGCGCACTCGAACGTCTCGTTAGTAACATTATCGGTGACTAACGACTGCCATCTCGTCAAGGTCTTCTCGCCTCTTGGATGATGCACCTCCCTACCATTTCTGTCTGTCTTTATCATTCTGTCTCTCTTTCTGTGTTTCTTTATACGTCCATCAGTTAGTAGGACGCTCCTCTTTTCTCCCACACTCAAAGTTCTATTTTTTTTTCTCTAGAATATACGCTTGAAATAGATTGTTTATTTAAACAAAAAAAAAAAAAGAAAGAAGTTATTATTTATTCATATATTTTATAGTCACATTTTTTCTTCGGGTGTATGTCACTACATGTGTGCGTGCGCGTGCACGAGACAAATACAAAATTATTTATTACCGATATTATATAGATTTTTATTTTTTATTTTTTTTATATTTTTGTAGGACAATAGTTCATCAATTTTTATTAATTTGTTTAGAATATATTGCACGTAGGTTTATTTTTTTTTATTTTTCTTCTTTTTTTGGTTAAACAAATGTGAGGCTTTTTATTTTTTTTTTTTAAATTTTTTTTCTTCATCTTTTTCATCGCAAAAATACGAAGAATTCTATTGTTCGGTTCGTTAGCTGACAATTGGAGAGTATTAAATGCAAAGGATGCAACTGTATTATCAACCCTCAACATCCTGTCCCGTTTCCGTTTAATTATTGAAAGATTTACATATTTCTATTTTATTTCTCTCTCTTTCTCTCTTTTCGGATCATTTCTTTACTATTATTTTACATATCGTGAGAAAATAGTACGTAATATTTTAAACGGATTATAGAAAGTGTAAGAGAAAAGAGATCGTAAATAATGGAAAAATTTGTTTAAAATATAACGAGAGAAAAAGGAAAATATTTGATATACAATCTAAACATTTATAATCACAAACAAAAAATAATAAAATGAATTTAAAAAAAAAGAAAATAAATTTAAATAAACACATGTGATTTGTTTTATCCTTTTTTTTTTTGATAAATGAAACAATAATAAATTAAATTACTCTACCCACGAACGTTAGAAATGAAAATTAAATGATATTGTTCTAATCGTCAACTTTACATTTATAATCCCGAAAAATTGAAATAATCCTTATGTTGAAAAAAATAAGAGAAGGAAAACAGTACCTAACTCGAAAAAAATTAAAAAAGAAAAAAAAAATATGTATAAAAATTGCATATATATATATATATGCAATAATGGTATTTACAGCGCGCTTTACGGAACCTTCGTACTGTTTAGTTCATATCTTCTAAACGAATCAAGATACCATTACAATTTTTTTTGCATAATATTTCTACACTACAAGCTTTTTGTTAGAGTAAAAATAAAAAAAAAATTAAAATATGCGAAGTTTAATAAATTCACATTTTTAATTTTAACTTCCGGTTTACTAAACGAAAAAAAGTTCAATTTCAAATTTTTATTTACTTCCAAGTAAATTAATTTATATTCTCTAATAAACACGATTTATTTCTTATATAATCCATTAGATTGACTCTTTTAATAGTATTCGAAAAATCTATTCCTCATATTTTGTCAATTCTTTGAAGCCCCATAAATTGGTGACTAAGTAAAAAAAAAAAAAAAAATAATGATGTATAATTATTGAGGTTCCATAGAAGTACAATCAAGCTAATTATGAACAAAATCCACGACCTCACATTTTTTTCGTTGTCCACTTCACGTGAAATGCCCCATATATATATCTATAACTAGATACTTATTGTATACTCAAATTTAATATATGTATTATAGTATATACACGGATGGCCATTATTAAATCATTGTCATATATATATTATATATACATATATATCACTCGATCGCACTTATCTCACATTTCAGTCGCCCACAATCGTCCGCGAATCGTATTTTACAATGTCACACATGGCGTCAGAAACGTCATTTCGCGAGAGTGAAGGCTTACTCATATTAGTCGGTAATAACGTTCGTTTCTTCCACGATTTTAGAAACGTTAAAATATCTCTCTTTCTCTCTCTCTCTCTCTCTCTCTCTCTCTTTCGTTTTCATCCATAAATACACATACACGTACATGAACGTATCCTTGTTTCACTAATTTACTTGCTTATCCGTCCATCTGCATTAGTTATTTCTGGTATTTACTTACTTATACATCTTCGATAATACGTATATATATATATATATATATATATATATATATATAAATTTTATATACGTTTAAACATGTGCAAGGTTATCGGCTGCGTTTGCGAGTCATTTGCTCTCGCAAGCAAAACGATATTCCTGGAAAGAAACCGCGATGATGACTCATTTTTGGCAGTCTCGCCGGTACTCTGAGGTTCATTCGCATCTACTCGTTTACACGCAACATACATACATATATATGAAACTGTGCAATATATATATGTATGTTATCATCATATATATGATAATAATAATAATAATAATAATAATAATAATAATAATAATAATAATAATAACATAACAGGGGGTTGTAAAATAATAGCAAACACCGAATATACGGAAAGACACAACTCCGCAGCAAAAATCATACATAAAGCAATAGTGAACAAATACAAATTGGAGAACACTACAACACCATACTACAAATACACACCAACAACAATAATAGATAACGAAAAGTACAAACTATACTAGGACACAACATTACACACAGACAAAACAGTAAAATACAACAGACCGGACATCACATTTACAAACAAAGAAGACAAGACAACATACCTAATAGACATCTCAGYACCAAACGACATCAACATCACACAGAAATACAGAGAAAAAATAGAAAAATACACACCACTTGCACAAGAAATACACAGAATATGGAAACAAAAAAAGGTACACATCATCCCTTTCATCACATATGCAACAGGAATTACACCGAATAATTTTAAATCACATCTCACACAACTACAACTAGACCCAAACACACACCAAGAAATACAAAAGGCGGTTATATTAAAAACATGCAACATAACCAGAGCCTTCCTAAACTATGAAGATTAAAGCTGTCAGACCTGGCAAAAGGCCTGTCTGACACGCTAATATGCCCGAGAAATCGGAGAGAAATAATTAAATAATAATAATAATAATAATAATAATAATAATGATGATGATGATGATGATGATGATGATGATGATGATGATGATGATGATGATGATGATGATGGCGGTAGTGGTAGTGGTAGGAAAGAAAGGTACAAAAGAAGATATGTGGAACACGTGACTGACTATACCACGTGTAGTTCTAACCTAAAATAGTATTTCACAAAACTTGAACCCTAAATGTTGGTCAGTATTATATGTAGGTTACTGGGTCATGACCCAATTTCGACCTGCATAAACGAGATCCTCTATTTATCTTCCTTTTGATCTTTATTCCCTTTTTTTCTTTCCGTTCTTCCTTTTCACAGAATTCCCTTTTTCTTTTTCTTTTTCTTTTCTTTAATATTCAACGTTTCAGGATTTTGGTAAACCAGAAGCACACATCACTGAAACGAAAGAACAGATGGAAAATTTTTCTTAAGATGAGCATCCCCATCACTATCCTTTTTTTCAGTCTTTTTCTTTACCTGCTGCCTTACTTAGCTGGGATGGGAATCTGGATGGGAATCAGAATCTGGGATCGAGCTTATACTCTTGTGGCGAGTCTTGTGTACGAGAATGATAATAGGGGTTCACAACTCCATTCAAGTGAAAGTCTAAGCTTTAACATATTTTATTCCTATCTCTCTCTCACTTTTCATTTTATTTTTTCCCCTTAATTTTTCAGAATATTATAATTTTTCAATTTTTTGAAATCTTTCAGTAATTAGATTTATCTGGATAATTGAATGTTAGATCATTTTAAGATACTATTAATTTTTTTTTGTTCATTAATATTATCAAGATATACTTGCTTTAATTACCTGGCTAGATGTTGATTCCTTTTTCTATTTTTTATTTATTTTTCTTTTCTTAATCGTAAAATATAACTATAGGAATAAAAATCAAGAATATTTATATCATTCGATAATGAAATTTAATTTTTTCTTCTCTTATGTTAAAGGGAAATATTTGATGCATGATTAAGAAATGATTACTTCTTCTATGTACATAGAGTTACAAAAAAAGTATTGATAGGGTAAATCATTATAATGATAATGTGATAATAATGATGACGACTATGACGACTACGACGAAGATATGATTCAAGAAAATGCTTTTAAGATAACATAAGAAAATAAAAAAAGAAAAAAAGGAAACCGCAGGACAAAAAGTGTTGACGGTAGGCCGGTTGACCTTGACGATTCCATCTAACTATACTAGCATTAGTAGTAGTATTAGTAGTAGTAGTGGTAGTAGTAGTGTAGTAGTATTAGTAGTAGTAGTGGTAGTAGTAGTGTAGTAGTATTAGTAGTAGTGTAGTAGTAGTAGTATAAAGCAAACCGAAACTTCTTTTTATACGTTCAAAATGGAAGGACTTTTCTTTCCTATTTCAAGAAAATATAACGGATAAATTAATGCATTAGAGTATTAAAAAATAACCGGAGAAAAATATAATATCGAAGTAACTTTGTGAGATGCTTCAACGAAGAACGACATCGATTGTTCTATCAGCAATATTATTATTAGTTGTTAGCAACATAACAAGAAACATCATTCACTACGATGATCATTCGTGACCAGTGATTCATGATCCAGGAATTATGGGATCAATCAATTCGTTAGGACGACATCGATTTGCTAACGATTTATGTAACACACTTTTGATTTCTACACGAAGATGCGAACTATTACGATCGTGTGTTTCAATTTATTATATTTAATCGTATTTAAATCGATCATATTGTAAGAAAATCGATTTAATTGATTTCGTTGAATTATACATAATAATTCATAGACAAAGAAAGATAATACGATCTTTGTGCAGCAAAATTTTCAAATAATATTTCAAATCTCATATCCTTGCCATTATTGTTAATACTGTTGGCTTTAAAAACAAAAAAACAAAAAAACAAAAATAGAATAGATATATGATGCGTCCTTGAATTAAATCAAAAGAGACATATATCACGAAAGGTGTTTTACTTCGGATTAATTTTTGTTTTATTTGTTTGTCCGTTGTTCGTTCGTCTTAAAACAAGTTTATCTCGAAGGTATAGCAATTTATTCGCATGTCGCTGTTACTGGTTCTCGTAAAACGAACGTACACCGGTATGTGTGTGTGTGTTTGTGTGTCTCTTTAAAAATCGTTGGCTGAGTATTACCAAGCGATGCCGAGGAAACCGGACATGATTACAGACTCAAGTGAAGCTTCGTTGAACACCGCGAGGCCTCCGCCACGCATCAAGGCTCTTCCATTCTCTCTCTCTCTCTCTCTTTCTCTACTTTTTCTTATTTCTTTATCTATCTCTATCTCTATCTCTATCTCTATCTCTATCTCTATCTCTATCTCTATCTCTATCTCTATCTCTATCTCTATTTCTATCTCTATCTCTATNTCTATCTCTATCTCTATCTCTATCTCTATCTCTATCTCTATCTCTATCTCTATCTCTATCTCTATCTCTATCTCTATTTCTATCTCTATCTCTATCTCTATCTCTATCTCTATCTCAATCTCTATCTCTCTCTTCCTTATTCCATCTTTGAATTTACCGAAATGCCGAGATCGAGAATAATACGTTTGTGATACTTTACAGATCACGTAGCATTAAATTTGCAAGTAAATTATTGTAAACAATTGTCGACTATTCTTTTCAATTAAAAATCATTTCTTAGCTTGACTTAATCCTATGACTAATTTTGGTATATTTATCCGGAACAATTTGACGTTTGGTTTAGATTGATTTGTTATTGTCTAAATTGTTACTCACATATATCTATTTCTTTCTTATTCTATTTTTGAATTTTGCCGATTTACCGTGTTCGAGAATAATACGTTTGTGATACTTCACAGATCGCGTAGTATTACATGTGCAAGTAAATTATTGTAAACAATCGTCGAGTATTCGTGATTTTTGATTAAAGATCATTTCTTTGCGTGGTTTAACCCTATGACTCATTTTACTATATTACTCAGAAATCTGATGTTTCATTTAGATTGTTATTTAATTACCTACATTGTTGTTTATTGAGTTGTCCTAATTATGGTTACTTCATAGGTACGGATACTCACCTGAAACATAAAAGAATATTTTCATTAGTATAACTATTTTTTAAACGTAGACACATACGTAGATATTACTTAAGACTATTGTTTTATTCTATTATGTTTAAAGAGACATTATGACATCAGATTTTCACATAACGTCAATGATCGGAAATACTTGTACATCTATATGTTTTTTTTAAACAATTCACTAATTTCATAGAGAATAAGAAATAGAAATCATTCTCTTATGTTAGTTATTTTTGATAAAGAAACAAAGTTAACAGGATATTACGAAAACGTTCAGACGATATGTGAGAGTAGGTATAGTGAAATCTGAATTTGAGGAACCAGATGATGTGTACATCTATCTACCTAATTTTTAACATATTGTTGACCGGCTATTTTTTTAAGAATTTATCTCATGTTACCGGCTATTACTTCGTAATTGAATTGAAAAGTAAAACAATATAAGTAATTTTTAATAAATTTTATTTATTATTAGATTTTGAATATTTCTTCTTCGTATGATAAACAGTATAACAATAGTACAAAAAAATCTTTTACTATTGTAATATTTATTTTCGCTGCGTTTTTCTTTTAAACAGCGTGATGCGAAAAAAGCGCATCACGAGTTAACTCGTGACCGGTCAACAATACGTTAACAAATTTGTGGTCAACTTTATCTTGTAGAATGTTAAGGTCGGGTCACGACGTGTAAGAAGAAAGTTTTTGAAAAAAAACTTCTTTAGAATGGGGATGATTTGAAAAAAGCGAACGAAAATCCATGGTAACACAAAACATGTGTACGCACAACACATGGTATGACAAAAAAAAGATATATTTTCAACAATTTTTGCGATCAATAATTTCATAAAAAATAAAAATTATTTCACGTTAAATTAAATATGTTCTTTTGGTTTTTATTTGTTCAATATTTTATATTTATATTAATATTGATATTTTTGTTTCAATCTTAATAAACATCAATGGTTTATGGCTTTCAATTGATAAATATGATTTCATAATCATCGAATACATGATTGACATTAAATACAAGTAGAAGTTGATATTTGAAACCTATGCGAATGCAGATATATGTACATATATTACATTAGATTATTTAATGAAAGATTTTTTTATTCTTTTATTTTTTACTGACAATCAAATTAAAAAAAAAACATAAAACAAGCTTATAGTGTTTGAATAATGCTACTTGATCGGTTTAACGACATGGCATAGTCAATGTCAATCGAACGATGTATATCAGCGAACCTTAAATGGGCACTGGTATTATTGCATAATACCTGAAGAATCACGGACTTTTGCATTCAATGCACGCAGCTTACACTGTGACACCGCTTTTGTTTCTCTTCCTTTGTCCTTGAATTACAACGCAACTCGATATATATGTATATATATTGGTACGCGAATCCTATGAGTTTTTTGTTTTCAATTGACTAACATTTCAAGTGAAAAGTATGCTACCGTATTATTATAATAATTTTATACGGATAACAATCATTTAGCAAGTATTTCTTCAAATGAGTCAAAATTTTTTCAAATTTTAATTTTTATCTATAATTTTGAATAATGGTATTATATAATGTATAAGTATTATAATTTTAATAAATAATATATTGTATGTAATATTATTATTATTATATATAAATATATATTATATTATAAAATATATATTTTCAATGTTTTTTAAATTTTTATTTTAATTATATATTTATATATTTAATATAATATTATTATATAATAATATATATTATAATTAATATATTATCATATTAATATAATTATTATATAATTATATATTATAAATTATATAATAAGATTCATGAAAAAAAGGGGCTGGGACTCGAACCCAGATTTTTCACTTTTCAAGCGACTGCTCTCGTCCATTGAGCTATCCAGGACCCACTAACCAATTCTTTTCCACGAATGATTAATAAGTTTGGCATGGAGGCGTTCATCCCACATATATATATTTGTGTTTTCATGTGATTGTAACAATTTTTATTGCAAGTGCAAATTTTTCCCTTTCAAAATAACATTTTTTCATTTCAAATCAATGAATTTTAATCCGCCTGCATGATCACTAGGTGGACTGAATAGCTCAGTTTGGTTATGTTGGATGAGGATTGTGAAAGGTTAGGTTAACCTCCTGCCGGACGTAAAAAACCTAGGAAAGGTTCAAAAAATTCCGATGACTCGCCTGGCGAGTCGCGATGAGAAACAGGCAATTGTGCCTATTTTGAAGAAAGAAGAAGAAGAAGAAGAAGAAGAAATCAATGAATGATAATTTAAAAAACTAATGCACATAATGTGCTATGTTAATTTTTAAAATTTATGTGCAATTATATTTTTCTGAATTTAATTCCAAAAATACTGTTTTAAATATGATTCTAAAAATTAACATTGCACATTATGTGAATTAGTTTTTTAAATTATCATTCATTATTTTATTTCTAACTGTTTTTTTAATTGTTAATTTGAAATGAAAAAATCTTATCTTGAAATGGAAAAATGTTCACTTGAAATAAAAAATTGTTATAATGACCTGTAAAACTTATATAATTATATTATAATATTTTAAAATCATCCCAAAGTGGCATGGTGTACATTTTGAGAACCACTTTTCTAATCGTCAATTTAATTATTTACATACATAATTCACATTTATTGTTAGACATGCTTGGTTAATGTTAGCTTTTAATGAATCTTTCATCAAAGATTATATTTAAGAAAAAAAATTAAAAGGAGTAAAAAAAGGATGAGGAAAATGTGGTTGGGCGGGGCGAGGAGGAAAGAGGAGGAGGTGGAGGATTAAAAGCCAAGTACGAAAAGTCGAGTTAACTCGGCCACCTGTTGTCCAACTCTCTCTCTTTCTTTCTCTCTCTCCCTCTTTCTCCCTAAATGTATAATTCAACTTTTCTTCTTTCTTTTCTAACCTGGATTCACCTAATTGACAAATACTTATAGACTTTGTTCCTAGAATAAAAATTTTTTAAAAACTTTTATGCAAAGAATACTTAAAAATATCATGAACTTCTTTATTTTTATTCATTTTTTTATCTTGATTCCTAACATCATTCAAATTACCTATATATATGGAAACTTTCTTTCGAGGCGCCTCTCTCTCATTCATTCATTCATTCATTCATTCATTCATTCATTCGTTCGTTCATTCATTTGACCGGACAACATAATTCTATGATTGATTTGTTTGTTTGTTTACATTGAACATAGTTGGCAATGTATTGAAATAAACGAAAACTCGGCTAAGATTTATCCGCCATTTTTAATGTAGCAATCTTGAATAAGATTTGATTTGACCCAGAAACGAATCAAAGTTGAAGTTCATAGTTCAAAAAATTTCATGATATGGTCGAAAGAAAGAATATTTTTCAGCTTCGATTGAAATTCACGATCCAACGACGATATGAATAATTCAATAAATAAATCGTAGAAAAATTTTGATCGAAGAATCAAAAATTAAGGGGTTATAGGAATTTAGAATTTTCAAAAAATCGATTTTTTTTTGCATTTTCGGAATGTACATATATTTAGGTATATTCTCTAAAAATTTGAAGCTAATCCAATAAATATTTTCGGAGATATACCTGAATTTGTGAGGCCACGTCAGAGCGTAAAATCGTGCGTTCAGTACCAAATCTTTCGCCGTACCGAATTTCCAGTACCAAATCTTTTGTAGACAATAAACTTTATATTTATTATTTTTTATAATATTCAATTTCTGTGCAACAGATCCTGCGATAAGTCTATGAATTAAAATATCATGAAATACGATAGGCAGCAGAAATAAGATATTGTTTATCTAAATATTAAGTTTTTGCTGCGATACGTGATTAGGTAAAATGTGACTCTTGTAACGGAAAAATAAAATTTGAAAATGCTTTCCCCCGTGGATTTTGTTTTTAAATCGTTGTAGTGTGTGATAAGTGTGAAAATCGTGTTAATGGTGTAGTTGGCAGCAAGCGCTAGCAACAGATAAATTATCTTCTTACACCCATGATTATTCAACTTTACCAGCTGATGTTGCTGAAGCTATATACCCAATTTATGAAGACCTTAGCAACGTTAAATTATTGGAAAGGTGTGTTGGTGGATTTACACAAAACAATAATGAGAGTTATAATCAGTTAATATGGAAAATAACTCCAAAAATTGTTCTATGTGGCACTAAAGTTGTTGAAATAGCGGCTTACATTGCAGCTGGCATGTTTAATGAAGGTACAAAATCATTATTGTACTTTATGAGTGCATTAGGACTTTCATTAGGCACCGCAGCTCATGCTTATGTCGAAAAAGAGGACGCAGAGCGTGTGATGATCTCCGACGCGAGAGCGCATGGAAGCACGCGTGAAGGAAGAATGGCTCGACGACAACACTAGCTGGACTTATTAGAAGCTACCGATATGGCAAAAGGTCCCTCTTATGGCCCTGGAATAGATGATACCATGAACTATGTGTAAACTACTTCTGAAACTTTAAACGCGTTTTTCTCAAAACGGTGTTTTCAAAGTCGGTGATCTCAATTTCTCAGAAATGACACAACCGATCATTCTCAAATTTTTACACAATTTTTTCAGATATATTTCTCAGATATTGGACGAAGGAATAAATTTAAATAAATTATAACTATTTTTTTTTAACAATTTGGAGCGAAAATTTCAGTCAAAAACGAAAAATTTTTTTCAAATAGACGCCATTTTGTCAAAAATCAAAATTTGTATTATTCCTTCTGTTTAATACCTGTATTAATCTATCCTTTAAAAGAATCCACAACATTTTTTGATTTCAGATAATTCAAACCGACGAAATGGAGATTACCGCTAAGCGCCTTTTTTTGGAGGTCGTTCGGGAGATCATCTACAGGAGCGGTGCACATCAATATTTTTACATGATCAACGCGCTATTGTATTCTTAAAAGAAGGCTCTATTTGAATTACCATCACTTGTAATTAAAAAATATAAACTGTTTCTATAAAAAATTCATAAAAAGACGTCTTTTTTGAGCTTCGTAACATCCTATAACCCCTTAAGTTTATTGTTTAATACGAACAATCAGTATGCATAAATAATTTAATGCGTAATTTTTAATACGTAGTCTTGAAAACAATGGAAGAAATTTTCTTTTTTTTCTCTCTCTCTCTCTGTCTTTTTCTTTCTTACGTGTAAAAGTATGCTTTTGAAAATCGTATGGTAAAGAACACCTGTTAATTCTCTCACGGTAATTCTCCTCATCATTTTTCTTCTTCTTCTACTTTTGCTTCAAGCACGTTAGAAATAAGGTAAGAACATAGAGTTAAAAACAAGTGGCACAAGCAAACGATTCTTTAGGTCCAAACCTCTTCGTGAGAATCGGTTAGAGAACGGTTGTTCCAAAAAAAGAACACGTGTGAAGAAAAGAAACATAGATTATTCGAAGCATTAACATAACAAAATACTATGATTGCTAAAGTCTTTCCTTCTTATTTGTCTTTTTTTTTCTTTTTTTTTTCTTCTCAACAAGAGACTCCACCACCAAAACTGGACTCGCTAACGAATCGACGAATTTCAAAAAGAACCCCTCCTAGAAAGGTTCTTTTAGGATCCGAAAAAAATAGAGTGAGAAAGTCAGTGAGTCAGTGAGAGGGAGTGACAGAGAGAGAGAGATAGATAGAGAGAGAAGATTTCTTTTTATCATGTGAAGTACGGAAACAATGGCGATAGCATGTGTTTGAGAGAAGAGATTTTTCCAAATTAAACCGTTGGATTACAATCAGGCTCGTTAACGAACTAACGATCTCGAAGTTCCAATTAAAAGAATGTTCTTTTTTTTTTTAAATCCTTTCTCTGTATGTTCCTTTCTCTTTCTCTTTCTTTCATTTGAAACTTTTTTTGTCAGTAGAATTGCTCGCAACAATTCATTCGATTTGATTAAAAACAACGGAGGTAAAATGTAGGTCAATTGAAGTCATATTTTAAACGACTACAGAATATATGTATGTATAATATTATCAGCGTGTTCCTATCTTTCACTTTCCTCATTTGACGTTTCTTTATCTCATCTTAATATATTTTGAGAAATATATTTTTCTTTTTTATTTCTAATCTGAGATCTTAATTAGAGTTACATTATGAAAGTTTCCCTCCATATTTCTATCATGCTTTACAAATGCAACCATAAAGATTGTTGAAATATATTTTCTGTTATATGTATAATATATTCAGTAAAGTAATAAAATGGATCGTATAATAGATGATCGATAAGTGATCTATAGTTCAAAATTTTCTCTACTCTTGTACTATGTTAAAAATTAGATTTTTTATTCTAATTCTCGTATACTTACAAAAATAGATTGACTTACTTTTAAATAGAAATATTTTATAACTCGCGTTAGAAACAGTTTACAGATTAGTTTGGACCACGTAAGATAAGATTTCTTAACATGACTCGACATACGATATCAATTTTTATTATGATCTTAATTAAGTCATTTAATTTTATTAAAAAATATAATAATGTTTCTCTTTCCCTTTTTTTTATTTATATATCAAATAGTAAACTTTTTTTTTAAGAACTATATTATTATTAAAATAATTATACTATATCAAATATAACCTAATAAAAGAAACATGTATAAATTTTGAATGCTAAATAACATTGAAAAATTCATTTGTGTTAAATTTCTTTTTTTTTTTTTAAATATGAAATAGTAAACCTTTTATTTTTTTTTAAATAACTATATTATTATTAAAATAATTATACTATATCAAATATAACTTGTTGGCGCAGCAGGGTTAAAGTAAATCACGTTTATATGGATATATATATATATATACTTTATTATATACTTATATTGATATAAGGTCATAATGAGAGAGAGAGAAATACGATTGCACATAGTTAACACAGAAACTGCGACTACATCGTTCGGCATATGCTTCTATAACAAAGAGAACATGCGGTATAACAATAGCTCTTTTAATAGTTAAAAATTTTTTGTGCGCATGCCTCAAGTTTCGCCATGTTTTTCGGGTACTTTATACGTGTATAAGCAGTGTATACAATGTTTTCAATGTAAGTAAATAAAAAAAATTTAATTAGTAATTAACTATTAATAACCAATAAATATCTAATTATTAATAATTAATAAATATTTAAATAATACTGTGAAGCAAGAAATCAATGTACATGATGTTAACAGCAAGAAAAGGAGCGAAAAAACGTTGTTGTTATGGTTTATATCGCAGTGATACTCGTAGTAAATCATTCTTGGATAATTTATATTATTTTATTAGTTTCCCAAAGCCTTGTTTCGAATATCGTTGAAAACTTATCAAATAACAAAACAGAAACATATAAAAATTTGTCCAAAATGTGCTAAATGTGATTTGTGGATTAAATGATGTGGACGAGGTGATAGTCGAATCGAAGTCCTTGATCATGTAAATAAAGACACATATATTTGTTCACTTCATTTTGCAGGAGAAAGTGGTCCAACAACAGAATATCCTGACCCCGTCAGTTGTGTAAATAAAAAACTAAGTAACAAGGTAATTTAAATCTATTTAATTGTTAATGTGACAGCTCATTCTATAACCTCAAGTAATCAATTTTTTCGCAGGTAAAAGTGACAAGGACTTCTTTAACCGAGAAATATAAACAAATTAAAGAAGTAAGTGAATTATTTAAAATAATTTCTTTTAGACTAAATTATAGAATTGTCAAAAAAAAAAATGACGTTTGTTCCAAACCTAAAATTAAAATATTATAATATTTTAGGAAAGGAATCAAGGCATTGAAAATTCAAACCATCCTGCAAAAAACAGATTGTACAACTGTCTAACCCTCTGTTTAACCCTCGATTTTTCTCCCTTGTTGCATGATTTTTGCACGGCATTGCGGCATAATCAAATGATGTAATAGAGCCGGGGTTTTGTCAGAAAATCAAAAATTTTTTCCGACTTTGTGGCTTACTATTTTTTAACGGCACTACGTGTTTTCTCATTATTTTCGATGGATCTATAGGTGGTAAGAATGCCGTACAAAATCATTTGATAAAAAAGCACCCGGTTATTTTGTGCTTTTTAATTCTCACCTGCACTCAGTTGGACAGCTTACAAGTAACGGCATAGTGCTAAAAATTATTATTTTATGCCCTTATATCGTCCAATATTGGTTTCCTGCGGGATCATATGAGCCATCGATTTTTTAGGTCGGGCCTGTAGTCTATATGGTATAGGCCTTATGAACTGTTATACAAAAGGGCCCAGAGTCCATCGACTGTGGCGACTCACAACGGCGGACCCTAATAATATTCTAGGAATTATAACCTAATTACATAACCTAAAACGAAATATGTATAATTTCGAATATTAACTAACTAAATGGTTCATTACGTGGTACTAAATTTCTTTTTTTTTCAAATATATATATGTGGGATTCGTGAAAACATTGGACCGCTGGACTGACTACTGGACCGGGACTCGAACCACGGATCTTTCGCTTTTCGGGCGACTGCTCTTTTAACCAATTGAGCTATCCAGGGCCCACCGACCGATCCTTCTCACGAATGCCCAATAAGTTTGGCATGGAGGCGCTCGTCCCATATATATATATAATATTAGATATTTATTAATAAATTAATAAATAAAAAAATTACATTCTATAATATAAACATTAATAAAGTAATAATATAAATAATAGATAAATTTTAAATAATGTAATAAATGATAATTTACTACTTTCTAGATAATCCTTTTTTTACTAAATATTTAACTTTCAATATTAGTTCACTTTCTTTCAAAACGTAACACGGAAATGGAAAACCATCTATATGTATATCGTTACTGTTTTTCAACAGAGTTCGAAAGTCAAATTCAATATGGGCAAACCACTTTATATCGTTGGTTCTTATCTGATTTCCGTTGTCAGCGTTGTGGACGACGAAGAAAATCGAAAAGATCGCGCCTTGAATTTCATCGAATTTACTGTGCTCTTTGCCCCTTCTTTTCTTTTTCTTTCCCTATCTATCTATCTTTCTTCTTTTTTTATTTTGTTTTTTATTTTTATTTCTTTTTTTTTGTACTCCTATTTCGAAGAACAACGTCATGAAGCTTCCGTCAAGTTTTCTGAAAGTATAGACCTCCGACAGCATCGAAATAGTTCGATGTATCCTACAATATCATATATCGACGATCAAGTAAATCGCATTTGAAAAGAAACTCGAGAATTACGGTGGTTCTCATTCACAAGTATGCGGGAGGAGAAAAAGAAAAAAGAAAAAAGAAAAAAGAAAAAAGAAAACAGAAAAAAGAAAAAAGAAAAAAAAGTATTTCAAAATTTTATCACCGTAACAGTGGTTGATTTTGATCCAAAAATAAATTTCATATAATAAACATGTTTCTTTTTTTTATAGGAATATATACAAATAATAAAAACACATTAACACCGATTTAATAATGTTCAGATTATTTAACAAAAAATTAAAAAATATTACAAAATTCTTTTTTGTGCTTATATAACAATGTATTATAAATATAACAAACCGTTGGTTTCAATTTATTCGATATCAAAAAGTACGGGATAAGAATTTTTTTTTCTTCTTTTTTTTTTTTTTTTTTTTTAAATGAAAACTCACAACGTGTAGTAACTTAATCTCTCAAGGAATTCCCATGACTCTCCATTTCGTAAAATGTCCCTGGAGTTTTTCTCTCTCTCTTACTCTTTTTTACAACTACACACGTCCGCATCGTTGAGGAACTTTTAAGACCACTTTCTCAGCCGGTCGGTACAATCTTTCTGTGCGGAGAACCAGCTAAAAAAAATCTTTTATATGTATTTAAGTCAAAAAAAAAAAAAAAGGAAAAAAAGAAAAAATAACAAGGCTTGACAAAATCAAACAAGGAAGAAAGTCGATTCTTTTAATTATTTATCTATAAATTTTTCTTTCGTTTTATATTTTTGTTCTTTTTCTCTTATTAAAATTACATACGTTATATCTAGGTTGAAGAATAACTGTGGATCCAAAAAGATGCGGGAGAAAGAAAAAAACAGAAACTCCTCTAATAAGTAAGGCAACGGGTTTCCAGGGTGTCCTTGAAATTAAAAAAGGAATTGACGTTTACTCCTGACCCTTCGTTCTTTCTTTTTTTTTTTCTTTCCTTCCCTTTCCCTCTTTTTTCATTCTTCTCTTCTACTTTCCAACGACTCCCTCTTCAAACGGGAAACCAAAAAGGAAGACACGTGGCAGGTCAATATCCTAAACTACCATCACTACCACCCCATTCTTTTTTAGGTTTACACATTCATTCTGAAATAAGAAAGAAAGGGGGAATTCCTACCTGTGGTGCGAGATAATCGTTGAAAGGGAAAGAGCTTAGGGGAAATGTAAAAAAAGATGGAAGATTAACCTAACGGTACATGTGAACCTTTTTACACACAAAAAGCCACGTGGAGAAAAATGACGATAGAAAAAAAATTTCTCGTGTATAAAAATAGAAGCTTGGGATATTTTTAACCGACAAATGTATTTAATCGACCAATGTTGACCTCATTTTTTTTTTGGTAAAAAAAATAAAATATGAAAAAGAAAAAGTCGGAAAATAAAAAGAAAAGAAATTCTTTTTCGTAATTTTATCGTACATTTATAGTTGAAATATTTTAACACAAATGGTTTTTACCAACTGTAGGACGTAAAAAATGACTGAAATTGAAAAGAAGGTTGATTCTAAATGAAAGAAATAAAACGGGACCACACGGATCACAGACTTTTTCCAAGAATCAATTTCGTTACGGCGAATTAATCTTGCGTTATAGGACGAAGAGAAATCGAAAAAGAAAAAGGAGGAAGAGGAGAAGGAGGAAAAGGGGGAGAAAGAAAAGAAGAATGATTCTGCAAAAAAATTCGATAAACTAGCAAATAATACTACGTAGCGATAATGTTCCTTTTAAATCCGACACAGCTACTAGAATTTCCTTGGTCAGGATTCGTTACACACGGCTTAATCAATATATCCCTTTCTTTTCTACTTGAGCTTTATTATTCTCGTTTAAAACAGTATCGTACAAACAAATATTAAGTATCTCCTGAATTATACTTAATTAATTTGAAAAATAAAAATAAAAAAATTATTTTTTCAATTATATTTTTTAAAAAATTTAAAAACCACTGAAATGAAAATTTAACATTGTCAATTTTTAAACGTTAACGGCCATAGCCGTGCTAAGAACATAAGATCTCGTTTGGTCACTGAAGTAAAGCAGCACTGGGCACGTTTAGTACGCGGATTGGTGACCCTCTTAGGAAGACCGTGGCGCCGCGTTAACACTTTTTTAATCCGCCTGCATGATCACTTGGTGGACTGATTAGCGCTCAGTTTGGTTATGTTGCCGGTCCCCCCCAAGCCCGGTTAAAGGATGAGGGTTTGTGAAAGGTTACGTTAAGGTTAGCCTCCTGCCCGACGTAAAAAAACCTTAGAAAAGCTCAAAGAATTCCGATGACTCGCCTGGCGAGTCGCGATGAGAAACCAGGCACTTGTGCCTATTCTGAAGAAAGAAGAATTTTTAAACGTGATTCGATATTTATCTTGTAACATGAGAATTTATTATTTTAAAAGTCACATTTTAAAGTAGATAAATTTCTGTTGTCCTTCAATAGGATAGTAATATGAAGTAGTTAATTAATGTATTATTATATTTACGACTTATGGCTTATTATATAGTTCATTGTGCGAAAAAGTTAGAACTTAGCAAGGACCCACTCGACCCAAGGTTCGAGATATTCGTATTATTATGAAACGAATTAGCAACGTTACTTATACATAGATACATTCTAACGACTAATGTTCCGCTAACGTCGTCACACAGCACGTTTAAGACACGTCATCGTGTCGATCGACGATCAGGGTCGTCCATTAACATGCTCGGGTGTGTCTTCCGCGCCCACTCTCAACCTTCAGTTTCTCTTCCCTACTACTACTACTACTATTACTGCCACTATTACTTTATGAGAAAGAAAAAGAAAAAAAAATAGTAATAATAAGAGTGAAAGAATAAGGGAATAGAAAGAGAGATGAAAGATTGCTTTATTGTCTCCTCACGAGTATTAGAAGCATGAACGTGAACGATTGAACGAAGTTAAGGCTGAGAATGAACGAACAATAGTTGTGAAAGAGTAAAACATATAGAAAAAGGCGGAAAAGGATTATATAAAAATATTAAAAAAAAGAAAATATTTATTATTTATAATTTATTAATTTACTAGAATGTTTCGGCCACGCATTATTATGGCTTTGTTACAAAATGTTAATATAATTCTAAACTATTTCATGCAGTCAAATAATTATTCACTAATAATTTCTGGGAATTCATATTAGGCATAAAACAACATAAAAAATTTTTAATATATATAATAAATAATATACAATATAAATAACAATATACAAAATAATAACACAATTAGAATGGAATACATAAAATAATAATATTCGAAAAAATATAAAAAGTAAGGTTAGTTATGTCATATGTAAATTTGAAAAAAACGTATGATGTGTGTATACATCGAAATAATTCAATTGTAATACAATGCCACCTATTGAAAACTTACAATATTTAAAGGTCTAAATAACCTTTAAATAATAAATCCTTAAATTAGCAATTAAAAATAAAAATTATCGCGATAAAAATGATCCTATGTACTAAGTTGAAAAAAATCACACAAAATAAAAAAAATTTCATTAAGATCAATTCAGTAGTTTCGATGTTCATTGGAAACCAACAATGTGATACTGAATTTTTATATATAAAAATTTATTAAATATTTAAAAAAAAATACAGAATGCGAATATCAATTAATAAATAGTAAACGTCAAACGCATTTTGTGTTATTCGAGATTGTTCATTATTTAAAATAAGAAAAAAAATTCGCGTGTATTCTTGTCTACCAGTTTCTGTCTAATTGTAAAAGCATCGATGTTGGACCAAATGGACAGTCGAAAAAAAAGGAGTACTATTTTTTTTTAAATCGAGATAAGTACTTATAAATACGAATTAGACAATGTCTATCTCAAATTTTCAAACCAAAAATTCTATTCCTTTTTCAATCATACGATTCCGATTAGTGGTTAAATTTTATTGTAAAAAAGTTTGGTAAAGAAAATGGTAATTTCAGTGTGATTTTTCAAAACAAATGAGAACCACTGGTATCTCTAGGAGAAGATAAATTCTATATCACAATTTTGATCAATTTTTCTTTCCTCAATTTATCGTTCTCTCTCTCTTTTTTTTCTCTCTCTCTTTTTTTTCTCTCTCTCTTTTTTTTCTCTCTCTCTTTTTTTTCTCTCTCTCTTTTTTTTTCTCTCTCTCTTTCTCTCTATCGAAATCAAATCCTTTTTCATTTCTGACGACATTCGTTTAAAGATAATATACGGTTATATTTTCTGGGGAGCTGACTATAAAGAATAAAATCTGCGAGAGACCAGAAATACATATCTTTGCCGGCGCAAGGTGGAATAAATTCGTCGTTTTCTAACGTCGGTCTCAGCGTCACAATCCTCGTTCACAGCGCCCACACGTAACCTTCGAGAAGGAGACGAGGAGAACGGAAAACGCATTTTCCTCTTTGCCTCTCTCTCTATTTATCTTTTTCTATCCTTCCATCTTTTGCACATATAGAGACAAGAACGAGAAATGTATACTACGGTACTGTGTACGACGTAATTCAAACAACGCATAATGTCGTAGAACAAGAAGTAAATAAGGAGAAGAAGAAGTAGAAGAAGAAAAAAAAAACAAGAGAGAAAAAACAAAAAACGCATGCTAGACGTTAGTGAACAAATCGTGATCAAAGTTACAACGATTCCCGCAGCAGCAATCGTTTGTCTCGTCTTAAAACGTACGATCGCAATTTCTTATTCATTAACACTTTGTAGCCAATGGTTCTCAATCATTTCCCCGTAATAGAGAATATCAAATTCTTTTCTAGGTAAGTAGGTCAATTTCGTTTAAACGGAAAAATACCGCAAATGTGAGTAACGTTTTATAACCTCAAAAGTATTTTTTGTATTTCTCCGCTTACTTAAACCAAGTATTTTTGATATAATTACATTTAATTGACAAATATGACAAAACAATGAAATGGGTCAGGAAATAATATCAGCTGGTTGATCAAGCGAATGAATTTAACGCGAAATGTTTGACAAAATTTAAATGTAGATAATTAAAGGTGTTACTACGCCAATGTAATACCAGTCTCCATAAGTTTAGATTCGGTAGTGGGTGGAACGGAGAACGAACTTGAACCCTGATCCTTGACCTTTCGGAACTCTCCTTCTCTCTCTCTCTCTCTCTATCTCTCTCTCTGTCTTTCCTCTCATAACAAACGAGCAATTAATAACGACAATGGCGCTGACCAGCGCAAAAGCAAAATTCAACCTTGATAGTGAAACTAGACTCTCTTCGAAATTGATACTGGTTTGTGAGCCTATCGCGTTCTATATAAAAACACCATTGTATGAGTAATATGTGTTCATACGTATACGTATATGTATAAGTGTATACGCGTGTGCTCATTTTATATTTGCATGTATGTATGTATGTATGTGAGTATTTCCTTCGGGCTATCGCAGTTTTATTCATCAGAAGTTAAAAGAAATACTTTTGGTTGGTCAGTGGACGACCTCAATTTTAAATTCTGCGTTCGAAAGCTGCACGTATCGTACACACATGCAAGCGCGCGCGCGCGCGCGCGAATCTTCTTAAAACCCACGCAATACGTATCTCAAGTTTTTCGAGAGTATTCGAAGATTGACGGTTAGTTTATTTAACTCTCGATTCGTTGAATTTTTTTTTTTCTTTCCTTTTCTTTTCCTTTCTTGTCTCTTTCGAACAATCGCATAATGCGTGAATGTTTTTATAATAATAATTATTATTATTATAACTGTTATTATAAAAAATGCATTTACATTAAACAAAAGAAATTTCTATGTTTAATATAATTATAATATAAATATAATTTTTTAAATATATGTATTTAAAATTATCATTTATGTAATTGAATGAACAAGTTTACAGGATTATAAAAACTCATCTATCTTTCTGCGTATCTCAAGTGTAGAGTTTGTTCAAAAAAATCAAATTATTCTATTCCGTTCTCCTTCAACTAACTATCCAACTTTCATAATTTATATAGAAAATCTAGTCAAAAGAATATTAAATTCTGTGAATTGGATTAAAGTGAGTTAAACTAATCTAAACGTAGATAGTTATTAAAAGTGCTTATTTACTTCTTATTAAAAGCATGTGGACTTCAGCGACAAGTATGGACAAAATGCACTAAGGGAATACCCATTATAGGTCTAATGACACGTATAAGGGTTATACCTCTTTCATATCTATCTAACAGTTAGCCTAACATAAGTTAGTATAAACTAAACTGTGATACTTCAATTTGCATAAAAATGATTTATTTTTCTTAATATAATATTTAAGCAAAAAAAGAACATTTATTCCAAATTATCCAATAATCGACTCTTTAAAAAGATGTATATTTATCTAATGAGCCCTTGATTATCAAAATCAAATAAAAAAATGTGATCGCGAGAATTAATTGCATAAACTTTTGTAAGAGAACGCCCTTAATGTAAATTCGGTATGAATGAATCATTAGTCGAATATTTACGAGCAAAATCTTCGACTCTAATAATATCCACGTGTTGGAACCGAATACGTTAAGAATGGGTTCTCAACCTCCACTTAAATGTTTTAATTTAAATAACTTTGATGTCAATGAACAATTTTTATGTATAAAAACAATTTCGTGCATGATTCATAAACGATCGCAATGATTCATAGTAAAATTTCTAAATAAATATTTTAGTGAATGTATTTGCAGCGCGAATTGAAGAAGTAAGAAGACACATACGACACTGACCTACGCAAAAAGAACGTAGAGAAAGAGAGAGAAGATTGATAAAGTGGGGGATTGAGAGAAAGAGGAGAAGGTAGGAGTAGTATCGAGGGATCCGTGTGGCTCGGGGTCGGGTCAGGGCCGTATGCTGTAACAGGAGCAACGTCGCAGTGTGTCAGCCGGTCGGTGGGAGCCCCGGTTGCAGCTGAAAATCGGGTCAACACCACCCACCTTGACCGCCATCGTCTTTCCTCAGTGTCCCGTTTTACTCCCCATAACATGGCCGCGAACACCATGACGTAAATCCGGACCTCGACACTTCAATACCTCCTCCTACTACTACTACCATTACTACCACCACCACCACTACTAACACCACCAACAACACCTGCTGTTTCGCATGTTTCCCTCAAATGTGTCCTTATTATCATATCTCACGTTTCGTCATTCCAGCTGCTACGATTAATTACTATTCTTTTAGCGATACGTTAAATATGACTTTTTTCGATTTTCCGACTCTGATTCTTCTTTTATTTCATTTAGATAATTTTTTATTTTCCAGGAAGATATCTGAAGAAAAAAAAATGATATGAATTGATTAGAGAATCTTTTGTGTAGCTTATCAAATGATTCATATTCTTAGAAATGTGAAAAATTGTCCAACATTTGATAACTTAATCAGTAGTTCCTGTTTAACGTTATAAAATAAAATCATGAGAATTTAGGATACCTATGGTCTGACACAGTTTCAGAGTTCATCATTAGAGACTACAAGCGTTCTTGGAAATCGGTCACCAAATGGATTACCGGTGTGCTCGTGCGCATAGGAAGGATATGAGCAGGGTGGAAAAGCTTGTTGGTGTGCCAAGAGAGACATCCCATTGGGGTTGACCTCGTTTGAGGTAGGAGAGTAGTAGTAGTGAACCTTGGTAGAAGTAAAAGAAATGTCCCATAGATAGATGGGGAAAAGCGTATTACCTACATATATGTGTTTTCGATAGACCCCCTACATTTCTTCAATTTTGTTTTGCTTTATCATCAAAATGAAAACGATGTCCTCGCAACAGGATATATTCTCGCAAGTAAGCGCGAACATAACTCTTAAATATCTTGCCTGTATTATTACTTCGAAGGACACATCTGTTCCATCAACCCAGCTAAAGTATTTTCATTTAAGTTCTCCCTTTCCCTTTCACTCTCCTTCATCATCTTGCTGTACCCTTGCCAACCTTCGATCTCAATTTTTCCGACCTCCCTTGATAATTACAACGAAAAGGAAAGTATATACACCAACCCCCAAGTGGATGATATTTTTTTTTGTCACGATATATTCTAACTTTATTAAAAAATGAATCCAATATCGTTTCAATTATGTATAACCTTGGGCTAAATTTTAACGTCAAACATATAACACCATAAATGAATAAAAATAAGGTTATAAAATTAATGATAAATTTATTATTTAAAAATTCAATGCTACACGTCAAAGAGAAAAATAATAAATTTAACAATGTAGTCACACATCATATTTCCGTACTGCAAAATGGAATAATTCATTCCCATGATTCCCTCGATGAGAGAGAGAGAGAGAAAGAGAGAGAGAGAGAGAGAGAGAGGTAATATTCAGAGATTATTTCTCATATTGAATTATACTCGAAATAGAAAAGGTGGAAAAGGTTTATTAATCTTTATTTGTGAATGATAATTCATTCGGACGAGTATTGTTAACGAGAAGTGTGGTGAGATGATATCTAGATGATTCTGTAGGGATGAAACGAAAATCGCATAGGTTAAAGAGAACAGAAGAGATGGTAAGGGAAGGGAAAGGAGAGGAAGAGAAGGGGTTGAGCGGGAAAGCGAAGGATGTCGATATCTGGCTATGACCCAGTTATCCCAGTCTCCCGGGAGAGTGTCGAAGCAGCGACATAGAATCCTCGATGGTAAGTATGTATTTTGAATCAAGCTAGAAAGAGATAGATAAATAAATAGACAGATAAAGTTAGAGATTATCTAGATACGTAGTTAAGAAATTTCGATGGAAGTCACAAAAAGGGTTACAAGAAAATTGAGACGAAGTATATATACAATATATCTAACAATATATACACAGAGATAAATATATTTTTTCAAATGATTTATTTGGACAGATCAAAATTGTAAGATAATGACAATGATTGTTCGAAGATTGTATTCCGTAAAAGAACAAATTTTGTGATGAGTGTTATCTACAGATAAAAGAAATACAAACAATGCATAGCTTTCATCTAATACTGTCCTACATAAAAGGTGAATCATTTTTATCGACAAAATATGTCAGTTGGTTATGTTTTTATGGAAAAAAATCTTAAGTAATGTAGTAATGTTGATATTTTGTTTTAACTGGCTCATTCTGTATATAAATGGTACTAGTGAAATATCAAATTTCTTTCGTAACTTATTTTATTCACTTACATGTCGATTCTTTATATACTTTATAAATACACGTACGTATACTTAGGGAAGATGGTGTAACCGGATGCCCCAGCGCGATAATAGTTATCTTAAATCAAATCTTGTTCTTTACTTCACCATAAATATCTTACTTCGTGAAGTGACTTTCTTTGCGAAGCCACATGGAATTCTAAGCTCGTAGAATTTATTTTTTCTCTTTTTTTGTATTTTTTTTTGTATTTTTTTTTTTGTATTTTTTTTTTTTCATTTTTTTTTCTTTTTTATTTATAATTTCTTACCTCAAACGATTGAACGCGTTAAGTGTCTTCCCATGTAATCATGATTTTTCTTCATACAATCTTTTTACTCTAACTGTTTTTAACAAAAAAATAATGTATATAGTTGTTTAGACTTCCTAGATGTGTTACTACCTTGTAGGTAAGGTAAAGTAATGAGAAAATGGCCGAACGAAATAAAAGAAAACTCTCAAGGTATATGATTAATGTGACTTAGGTGACCCCAATTAAGACCTTCCTAAGAACACTGATAAATTAATGGTCGTATTATACAAGATTATTAAAGCACGATATTGTGCTTAATGAACTAATATATATACAAATTTTTAATAAACCAATTGTGTATTTATTTTCCTATTTCTACATATGCAATCACAAGTTTGAACCTTTGTAACCTAATTTTTTTCGCATTCCGAATAAAAAACATGTGTCAAATAAAATTACTCATTTATTTTTTTTACATAGAAGGAAAAAAAACACGCTATCTTAGAAATTCAATTAAAAAACAATTCCATAATTATTCCTTTTTTATAACAATTAATTAATTTTTTTATAACCATTTTTTTGTCAACAAGCCTAGTATTTTCGAATTAAGAAAATGTTCAACACATGATTCATATTTTTTATCAATATTATTTATGTAAATATGCGAAAGAGACAAGAATTACTTTTTCAAATGACAAATAATAATCGTCATTAGATCATAACACTGATTAAATCACTCATATTACAAAAATTATAATTTAAATACGATTAAAAAAAAAACTTACACTTAAAAAAAAAAAGATATAAATTGATAAACTTCGTATATTAACTGATAAAATGAAATAAATATTTAAAAGATACAGTGTTACATCAATGTACTTTTTTATATTCTTAAATCTATAATTTCAACAGAGGATAAAACAATAATATGTGGCAATGAGAAGAAAAATTCAAGCCAATTATCATACCAAAGAAAATTTTTCTAAGATAATCGAATAATTAAGAGGATGATGATCCGTTATGTTGAAGAAATATGCACAATATGCAAAATTATGTGGAAACCAATGACGTTTTAGATGAGAATAGAAGCAGCATAGAGTTAAATCTTAAAAGATGTCTATCTCTCGGGATCAAAGATCGCAGACGCGAAGAAAACTGATATTATTCGCGTTATTAAGCAGTTCGAGCAGAGATGACACTTTCTTAAGCTTATCGCGCTATTCAAATATGATGGTTTCGTATTACTTGTAATAGGATCGATGTACGTGCCTGATATCCTAATATTCTAACATAAGATGCAATTTGTAAAATGATCATTGTTTTCAACAAAAATTTCTCGATAAACTAAATACCAACGATGTAACATTTAAATAAAAGAAAAAATCCTAATTTTTAAGATAAATGTTACACCAATAAAGTAGAAACCTATAATATTGTGATTTTTCCTCATTTCGTTAGAAGTGGTCCATATAATAAAATGTATAATATTATAATATTTAATTTATATATTTATAATATTATACTATAAATTTTATTACTATTATTATTTAAAAAAAAAACAAAAAAAAATATCGGAAAGAAAGAAGGAGAAAAAAAATACAACGATTAACGTAGAAATCCTTTCCAAACTACATGATAAAATTTATGAAGTTATTGTTATAAAAGTGAAAACTCCTGAAAAAAAGTAAAAAAAGAAAAATGTAACAAATTTTCTAAGAGATAATTTGTTAAGGTATTCGTTCGATCGACCTGGAACAAATGTTTTATTTCTAAGAGATTTAAAGGACGACAAGTTCGATTGTAATGCTCAATGCAAAAGTATGAGAGGTTATGTACCTTCTACCTATCATGGCCTCCTCTGAAAAGGGGGCTTGACCAGGCCAGTTAGACCACTCTCAGCTCGATGGAATGGAAGATGAGGGAAAAGAAAAAGATGGAAATGAAGAAGAAAAGGTGAAGGAAGAAGAAAAGAAGAAGGAGAACACGTAAGATCAAGCTACTGCTCTTGCAACAACTACTACATTACTAGTACTACTACACTACAATTGCTGCTGCTACTTCCAGGCTAGGCAGTAGAGAGAAGGTTGAGGTCTCTGAGTTCGAGGCCAGCTCCCTCACTTTCCCACACTTGGCTGCCTTCGTTGGTTACGTTTAAGTCGTTTCTCTCTCTCTCTCTCTTTCTTTTTCTTTTTCTCACTTGCTATTTTATACTCCTTGTTCTCTGTTCTCCTAGACCAGTAATTCTCTCTACCTTCTCGATTCTCTTTTATGTACGATCTACAATCGAGTCTTTTATTGCAATGATGTAACGAAACTTTTGATATTGGGTATATGTAAATTATGATATTGTGAACTTTTTCGTTTGCCAAATATGACAAAAACAATTTTTGCAATATTGTAGTTATTTATGAACTGTTAATTTGCAATATCGACTAATTTGACGAACTAATTGATGAAGTTATGACGAGACTTTTGATATTGGGTATATGTAAACTATAGTATTGTGAATTCATATTTATTAAATATCAAGAAATTTTGTAATATTATAGAGAGTTATATATTAACTGTTAATTTGTAAAATCGATTTATTCAACGAAATGAAATGTAGAATAAATTGATAAAGTTATAACGAGACTTTTGGTATTGGGTATACGTAAACTATAGTATTGTTAATTCATATTTGTTAAATATCAAGAAATTTGGTAATATTATAGAGAGTTATATATTAACTGTTAATTTGTAAAATCGATTTATTCAACGAAATGAAATGTAGAACAAATTGATAAAGTTATGACGAGACTTTTGGTATTGGGTATACGTAAACTATAGTATTGTTAATTCATATTTGTTAAATATCAAGAAATTTTGTAATATTACAGTTATATATTAGCTGTTAATTTGTAAAATCGATTTATTCAACGAAACGAAATGTAGAAGAAATTGATAAAGTTACAATGAGGATTTTCATATTGTGGAAATACAACATTGTGTGTGTGAGAGTATTTTTGTTATAAATATAAAGATACTTTAGAATATTATAGTCATATATGAATCCATTCATTTGCTATAACCATTAATTTCAGGTATCAAACAGTAAAACAAATTGATAATGTTACATACATTATCACTTCATTCATTATTTAATTGCCACAAGAATTTTTATTATTCAGTAATTTTTTGTCTAATAATACAAGAAATTTAATTTAAATACTATCGAGTTGAAAATCAATCAAATAATTGGACAATAAAATTTCCAAAACTACGCTGAAATTAAATGGAGTTAAACGTTTTGGCTTGTAAGCAAATCATAAATAAAAATGAGTCAGAAATGGTCCTCAATTTAATGATACATTTTGTTGACTGTACTATAAAGTGTTTACGCATTATGTGGTATTTGTGGTTTTACTTCTATTACGGTTGTACAGTCACTGTTAAGCCATTGTCCCAATATTGTCCTGAAAGTTTTCGATGAATTTTGGTTATTGTTACATTTACAAATGACAAAAAAAAACAGATTACTTATCGTTGATCTTCATTCATGCAAACGTTGAAGTGAGAACAGCCATTTTTAATATTAGAATAAATAAAATTTAACTGATCTAGTGCATTTAAACTTGCATTGACGCAGTAGAAAAAAAACAGCAAGAACACTTGATAATATAGACAATACAAAAAAAACTATAATATCATTAATGACAATCAAAGATTTACAGTTGAATATATAAGAAGAATAAATTTCTTTCGCATAAAAAAAACCAATTAAATTACTCGATACGAATGTAATAAGCATGACTTTCAATATCGAATAAATTCTATCTCGAAAGATGACAATCATGTGCAAAAAAAAAAAGAAAAAAATAATCAGCCATTACCGATACTTTTATTCGAAATAATAAATGACAAGCGTGAAAATATTTTAAGAACACACGGTGGAAGAATAGAAAATTAACACAAAAAAAAAGAATAAATATTCGTAATAGTACAGAAAAAAAGGCGTGAGAAACGTTAAAGGAAAAGACAACAAAAAAAAACAAAAGAAAACGTTAGGATATTTTCCACGAACATAAATTCGTCTGAAGCAGTTACAATGCTACCGCCGCCATAATCCACGAAATGGAGTTTTATGTCGATTCGTTGGGATTTCAAGAAGAGGAGGGTTTCGGTAGGAGCTGAAGGAGGAGTTATAGAAAAAGTAGAAGGAGAGTTATAGATATATACTTACACATGGCGTGCGAAAATGCGCGCGAATTCCAAACGTTCGAGAGTCTACGATTACGATCGGCCGCCATTCAGCCGATTCGCGAAGGGAATTATAAAAGGTGCGTTAGCGAGGGAACATGGCACAAACAGCAACACAACACACGAATGGGGAGAGTATGTGGTGTGCCATGAACGGAGGCTGTTCCCACGAGAGAGAGAATACATTTGCAATTTAATTTTATCTTTCTCTCTTCCGCGCGACGTAAGCGAGTCAGCTTAAACTCATTATAACACGTCGATCAAAGTTATCTTTTTCTTAACGATCTTTTATATCTTTATTTATCTTTGAACTGTCATATAAATATATATATAAGTAGATTGTCATTGTTAGATTGAACAAATATATATTTTATTAACATTTATATTAACAAACAGAACTTTTCTTTTTATATTTTAATCGATAGGTAAGGATATTATTTTTTTTTTATTGCGATTCGAAATGAGAAAATCAAAATATTATTGAAGGAAATCAACTACTGACTACTAACGTTCATTTTTGCGATAAATATCTATAATACGATAAATTATTTATTTTACATTTTAAATTATCATATTTTAATGTACTTTCCTGCCAAAATAAAATATATGAATTGAGAAATATTATATATATGTGGGATTCGTGAAAAAAAACTGGACCGCTGGACGGACTGGAAAACCCCGGGAGACTCGAACCATGGATCTTTCTCCCTTTCCGGGCAACTGCTCTTTTTAACCAACTGAGCTATCCAGGGCTTATAGACTACTCCTTCTCACGAATGCCCAATGAGTTTGGCATGGAGGCGCTCGTCCCACTTATATATATATATATTTTTTTTTTTATTTTCTTCAATAAAAAAATATGTACTTAAACTGTTCTTTCCATAAAAAATAAATCGATCCTAATGAAACGATGATTTTTCATTTATTATAAAATAAAATAACTTTTCAGATTTGTATAAGTTTACATTTCCAGATTATGTCGATAGCATTTTCTTCAGTAGCCATATTGCCGGCACGCGTTACGAGCTAATGTGCAACGCGAATCGAAATGTGTATAATATAAGTTTCTCCTTCTTCTCATCCTATCTCTCCTCTACACAACTTTTTCCTCCTCTTCCTTTTCCTCCTTCTGAGTCTTCTCGTTTCTCCTTCTTATACGATCGAGAAGAGAGTGGATATCCTTGAAATGGAGCATTGTCCTCGTCTATGTATCAGTGCCAGACTTACCACCCCTACAAGCAACCCATCCACCCCCTCTCAACTCCCTTCTTTTCTTTACTCCCCCCTCCCCAACCTTACACATATACATACATATAGGTATATATATTTTCTTCGACAAAGTCCACCAAAGTTCGACCATCCCAAATTTGGTCCCGTAATTTGAATACGTGATCAAAATACCTAAGATCTTATCAATTTATTTCTTCGAATAAAAAGACCAATGGGTGGACAAAAATCTAAATAGTAATAACAATAATAAAAAAATATATGTATATAATAAATTAAAGTAATAAAGATAAATAACAGATATCTGCAAAATTCGATTGAGGTCACGTGATAGGGTAAGATCAACGAATTGTTGACTCAAATTTAGGATTATCGCAATATTCTTCAGAATCAAATCGCAAAACACGGATAAAGATAGGTAAAAATGTAAAAAGATTGTAAGAATGAAATTTAGAAAAAATAAAAAGAAAACGATCGAAAGTTTTCAATAATCATTAATGACAATTCCGCAGTATTATCGTTAGGCTAACACAGTAGACGTTATCGCCGTTCATTCGCACGTGAGCAATTCGCGTCCATCGAACCTTATTCGCAAAGGATACAACATACACTGACACACACATTCATGTACACATATGTATATATATATATATGTATAAGTCCGATACGATACGTTCTATATTATTTTGACCTCGACTCTCGAATTAGTCTGACGATCGATCTTCCTTTTCCCCCGTACAAGTTTAACGCCGTTTTAGTTCTTGCGTTAACGCGTACGAAAGTTAGCTAACTTTAGTTAACTTTCCATGGATCCCGCGAGTGTTAGAGTTGAAAAAAAAAACATTAAATAAACATACTAAAACATATCTTCTTCTATTAATATTAAATATTCTTCTATTAATATTCAAAATAGTAACTGTAAATAATTCTATGAATAAAAAATCAATCGTATGACTTTTTTTTATAGGGGAATGAACCAGTCGAATTCCAACATTTCGATGAAAAAACAACCTATGAAATTCAGCAAAACTAATAAAATAAAGCTATACGATTATCATAACAACAAATAGAAGTTAAATAAAGATATAAATAGAAAGATATCGAGATATAAAAAAGGGTTTCCTTGTGAAAGGATGAAAGGAAAGGATTAAGAAATAAGAATTGAAGAAGAGTGAGAAGATAGTCTCTAAGGATAAATGCAATCCCGGTGTATCCTCGCACAGTGTAAGGGTCTTGCGAGGCCAACTAAAAACTGGTTGAACGAGAGAACCACGTAGTTTCATACTTTTACCAGTACGTTCTCGTGTCCTCGTAAACCGACGAGTTATAGAAGGAAAAATGAGAATAAACAGGAGGAGGAGGAGGAGGAGGAGGAGGAGGAGGAGGAGGAGAGAGTACTGAAGAAGAAAAAGAAGGGAATAATAGGAGAGGGAAGATGAGAAGAAGATTGTTTTCCGTCATTCTCGACTTCTAACGTTCCAACCTGCTTCTAATGTCAGTGTCACGAGCAGTGGCACGCTCGCGACCGTGTCACGCAGTAACTCTCGTATCGATGAGCGTCCTTTCTCCCTTTTACTCGCTTACACCAACCCCTCTCCACCCTCTCCCCTACTCCTACCCTTCTTGCCGCTTTACCGCTACCACCGCTACCACTACCACCGCAACAACCGCCATCACTATCACCTCCTGCATAGACAACAAACACCTGTATTTACGCAAGTCTTATGAACTCTCAATCGTATTTATAAGTACATATAATTGTTGCTTTTCTATAAGTTGAAGTAGCACAAGTATTAGAATTTTCTCTAACGATTCTATTTTTAAATTGTTTGAAATGTGTTTCCTCTTCGAATATTATTAATTTGTATACCGGTATATTTGTTTTATTGTAAGTGCTGCGCTTGACGTCAGAGCTAAAACAAAGCTGAATCGTTGTTACTGGGCAATTGCAAATAGACAATGAAATATTCTAAAATTTATAGAATTTTGTTCAGATTTCGATTTTTTTTTTGCCAAAGTTGTCACATTTATTAACCTTTTCTGTACATTTTTGCTACAAATTAAGATTAACAAGTCTTAGTCTAAGTAGACTTAATCATCTACGAAATTTACTTTCGTATAACCTAAACATATTTAATAAATATGTAATACTATAAAGACTTGAATAGAATGTTGCAATTTTTAAAAATAAATAATGATTGATACTTGTAAAGACATTAAAATAGCAATGCATAAAGAGATAAAAACTGAGATTACATCGTTGCGTCGCAATGAAAATACACATTCGACTAAGCACGACGATATTAGAGAGAAAGCAATTTGTAACAATTTTACGAAATGGGGGAGAATAGCCGAAAATAATGACTAACATTTTTTGCGACGTAGAAAAGATGCACTAAGATAACAGTGGTGCCACCTATAGTTCATGATAAGTACTGAAATAGGTCTTTAGAAAGGATACTACAGGTGGCGCATGCTGTATCGTTACTTCGTTCATATATGCAATTCTAATTTAAAATACATACTTTATGTTTACATCGAATGATAGAAAATGAAAGGAAAGAGAGAGAGAGAGAGAGAGAGAGAGAGAGAGAGAGAGAAAGAGAGTAAAAATAAAGAAGTGCAAATTTGCTATCTCTAATTTATATATACGTATTTGTATTCTATTCTATTCTACTCTATCTATTTTAAGCACAGGAAATTATTCAACACGGATGCACATGCGTACAAACATATACAGCATTTGTGCGTAAATACAACGTTCTCGATATAAAGGAATTTTTAAGTAGAAATAATAATTGTAAATTACAAAGACGATTAGAAATTAATGAATAAAAATAAAGAACTGTTTACAAGTCAAAACGAATAATTTTACTTTAAGTAGAACACGTTATTTTCACTTCTTAGAGTCAACGAACATTACTTGGTCGATGATCTTTGATTGTTTATATTTATATTAAATTTGTTTCAATAAACAGGAGAGTATTAAATCACAGCAATGTTTACATATAAATGCACGTGCATACGCATTACGTTTTTCACGAGCATTGAATATGTATGCACGATTATGTTAAAATCTTGTAAAAAAATATTTCCTCAAGAAAAATGTCTTTTCAAGATTATGTGTATCTCTAAAGAAATTGTTTAATATTTTTAAATATTTTCGCATATTTTTTCTTTTTCTTTTTTTTCTTTTCCGACATAAATCCACGAATAATGAAAATATTTTTGGGATGATAGTGTTTGATGGTATAGGTACACCCGATATTTAAAATGAAAAATATTTCTCTACTCGTTAGCGATTTTCCTATAACTACGATTCAGCTTTGTTTAAGCTGTGACGTTATGTTTGTTGGTGGGAGGGAAAGGGGTTGAGAAATATACCATTTATAAGAATAAAAGTCCAATATCGAGAGAAAGAGAGAGAAACAGAATTATAAGTCTTGCAAATATATATATTAAAAAGACAAAAATACGATAACCATTCCTTATTCATCGTAGTCTTTTTATCCGTGTCGATAATAACGAAGGAAATTAGTGTGAGCTCGATATAAATTATCGCGTTGTCGTTCGATTTCTTTTTATTTTCCCCTTTGGAAAAAGATAATAGATTATGCCAAGTAAGTTGCAACACGAATGAAACTCTTATTCGTTTCGAAATTCATAGTATAAGATTCAACAACAACGTCAAATATAAGATTGGGCCAAGTTATGAAGAAAATTACACGTATTTTCGATGATTTGAAATTTCATGAATGTACATTGTAAATTTTTATTTAATTTAAATTTAAGATTGAAAAAAACTGACTTAGTTTTTATTTCGAATATTAGTTTTGGATAGATTGTAATAGTCATTGGTATAATTATAATACCATGTTATAATCCATTTATTTTTATAAGCATAAAATTAAAGTACGCATCGGTAATCTTTTGAAAAATAAAAATTACGAAATGATATCTTGACTGTGTTTAATTAATTTTATTATTTGGTTTAATTTGATATAATTTAAAAAGAATAAAAAAATGTAAAAAAAAAAAGGAAACGTAAACCCATGTAATAAAACACGTTAAATTTAGTAATTAGTCGATAATCAACGTCGATATTTTTTATATATGTACATTTAAAATTCTTACAAAATTTTATCCGAACTCTAACTGCCAATGAAAATATATTTTATTATATTCGATAGAGGAATTTCATGATTAATTTTAAAGTACAATCAAATGAGATATGTTTAGATTTATTGCATTCCTTGATAAGATCTATAGCCTATAAATATTTCGATTATTTAATTTTCCATGCACACGCACACATACGCACACAGACAAATACTCATACCACAGATACCGCACAAATACACACAAGTTCAGAAGGTTAAACTGATTTTATAGTTTGATCGATTAATCAGAGCATCGAGCGTGTATACTAATGTTTCGTGAAGATTCTCGTGTGTAAATTGATTGGTACATATGATCCAAGGCTATACGATTTATATGGGTATATAGGCAAATTTCTATATATACTGTATATACTTAATATATGTAATGTAATGTACTAAAATATATTTAAATATGTAATATATTTAATATAAATATATACAATGAAATATAATAATTAATTAAATATAATTATATTAAATAATAATAATATTTAATATAAGTATATACAAGTAAGTATACAAGTATATATGAATATGTATTTGTATTACAAACGATTTTATGGTCTACGTGTTCGTTATACATGCTTGCCATGTTACAAGTTAACGTTCACATATACATAAATACATATGTACATCTGAGTTGTGTTGTTTCTTATCTGACCCTGATAAAACGAATCGCGATAAAGCGCAGGTAAAGTAAGGCAAGGTGCGTCGACAACGCTCGTGAGCCTTTCCAGGCAAACTCGAAATGAGTTAAGCGTGGTGACGTGACCCAAATCCTTGAGAAAGAGAGAGAGAAGAAACCCCCTTCGATGCATTTCTATCCTGTGTTTACATTATGCATACATACATTGTTCTCCATAATCTTCTTTACTATAATCCATACATTTATAAATATATATATATATGCACGGATTGGATGAACATTTTCTTAAAAATGGCTAAAATAAATTACCACCCATTTTTAACATTGTGTATATTCTGAATACAAAATATACAAAATGGTGTTTTTAATATGATATAGTATAACTCAAAGTATTAACTAAATTTATATAAATCATCGTGTGTATTAAAATATTGATTATATTTTCCTATAACGTATTATGTAAATTTGTTTAAAGTATGATTTTTTTGTTTTATTTTATTATACTTATTAATATTATTTTTTTAAATATACTTTTTTCTAATCTAAAATTTGAGTATAACATATTGTTATAGATATGGAGATTAAATTGATGTAAAAAAAAAAAAGAACTTATAATGACTGAAAAGTTGTTTCTAGTTAAAAACTTGTCTTTAACTGTTTGTCATTTAATTTTTTGCTATTTTATATCGATTTAATTTCCATAAATTATAATATATTATATTTATATTTTCGAATCGACAAGATCATATATTAAAAAAAAAAAAACAGTGTCTACAAAAAAGTAGTCTGAGCGAATATTTTTATTCGGCACTGTACATGGATAATATGATACATATGTAAAAATGAATGTAAGCATTAGAATTTAACAAAACGAAGTAACAAAATTTTGTTGTGAATTTATCGTCGTTCATCCAAGTCCATTTTGTACATTTTACGATTATATGTATGTAATATATGTGTGTTTATGTGTGTGAATATGTAAGATAATGCGCGAATACGTAAATGAATAGGTGTGCGTTATCAGTGACAGTAAGAAAATATAGTGACAACTCATGGGCCGTCGAACTCTAACATATGTTTTTTATTGCAGTTGTTGGTTTTCACGAATACTCTCATTCAGGTATTTTTCTACGAGAAATATTATATACAGTGATATTATATATGAGTTAGTGTATTTCTTTTTCTTTTTTTTATCATTTCTTTTTCTCAAAAGAAAAAAGAAAGAGAGAGAGAAAGAGATAAATTACAGGGCAATGTGTCAACGGACTTCACAATCGTAAAGATAAAAATGTTAGATCGATGCGTGATCAAATAACTGATGCAATGTTTATTTTTATATTCTCAACAATTTTAGAACGCGAAAGAAATTCACGATTTTTCGTTGAAAATTTCCAAGTAATTCGAACGACATTATTTTTATGATTTTGAAGAAATTTGGACAAATGTAATCGCATCGAGAGACATTTTTTTAATCATGGCTCTACAATCGGCCATTATAAGTTTTTTTGGCGCGCAATACAAGCGTTTATAATTTAAAAATTTCATAGCAACTTAAATGTTTAAATATTTAATAAATTACATATAATAAATGTAATCGTTAATTGTAGAAAAATTGTAAATTATTTAAAAAATGATATTTTCAATCGATCATTATACTTGGGTATGAAATTTTGTTGTAAAATAAAAACTTGAAATGTACAAATTAGAAGATACGGTGCGTCGACCCAGATCTCGAAGGAAATCGTTCGAGTATGTATCTCGGTTGGTTATTGCCATGTTATTTTCAGTTCAAGACGGTCAGGGAGTATTAATAGCGAGTAGTGCAGTTTAGTCAACGTCAAGAGAACGTGTCTTATCGATATCATCGATAGAACAAATTAATTGGATCGAGACTAATGTATTCAAAGAAGATTCTGTTTTTGAAATTTAAAATAATTCGATTAACATTTTTTAAAAATCCACGGTAATGATATATGCATAACAAAAAAAAAAAGGAAAAAACAGAATTGTTAATTTCATTTTAAACGATCGAAAATTTGTCAAATTATTTCTTTCATGGGATAAAAATTTGGGTTGTTTCTTCTTTTTTTTTTTATGAACAAAGTTAAGGAGAATTGAATTACAGTAGGAGGCCTTTCGAAATCGATCGGTGCTTGCGGTTTTCTCTTTCACGCGATAATCATGCCGGTAGTAGTCAGTCTATTACAGGAACCTCTACTATCTTTGAGCAACATCTACCTGTTACCGGAAGTACTGGATTCTCGCGTGTTTTGACGTAAATAAGTTCGCGACGGAGGAAGTAGGACGATTCTCTTACCTCTTACTTTTTTTAAATAAAAGCTTGCAAATATTCTACTACAATATGAAATTACACTTGGAAGATGTTAGTATAGAGAATGAAAAGTTATTTATTTTTACAGTCACGAAAAGTTAAGTTGAGAAAGCTGAGCAATTATACTATGAAAAAGCAAAGAAAAAAAAATAAAGCAATAAATTAGAAAAGCATTGAAATAAATGTTCAACGTAAAATACATTGTTTGCATTTATTTTTTTGCAAAGTAAATTAGAAAATTGAAAAAAAAAAATAAATAAATAACGTAATACGACAAATGAAAAGTAAAAATATTAAATTGAACAAATTTGATATATAAAATAAAATTAAATGAACAAGTAAATATAAATAAATGCAAGATATGAATAAATTGTTTTTGATGTTTGTCCTTTTTTTTAACAAGTGAGATATAAAAAAAAATTTTGTATATATATAGAATTGAGAGAAGGGAGAATCAACTGATATAAACAGTACAAATAAATATATCGAAGATCTTCCTGAAAAAATTCTTTTGATGTTTTACGAAAAAAAAAATTGGAAAAGAAAAAAACTAAGAAAAGAGGGTAAGAAAGTCCTTCTCAGAAATCGACATTTTTCGATCAAAGAAGAGAATACAAAACGGACACACTGGATTACATACTAGTAAAGCATACTGATATCTTATGAAGAGGAAAGAGGCCTTTGAAAGAGAGAAGAGTTCGAAAGAGTCTTTTAAAGACGTGTGATTTATCTTTTCACAGTGACGGATGTGTTCACAGGTATTTTTTTTTCCTGAATCATCGGACCAGCAACGAAAATGAAAGGGAAAGAGTATGGAAGGGAGAAAGAGTGAGGACGAGGTAGGGGAATAAATGAAATTTCAATGAAGAGAAAAACATTGAAGATCGAATTTTGACTTTCGTTTTAATAGTATCTCATTCATCAATCATTCAATTAACATACATTCGATGGAAATTAAATACAAAAATTATTTCACGTAGTTATAATACATATGAAATAAAACGAAGACATTTTTAGGACTTTTTTTTAGGATTATTAAATTACTAGGATATTAATTTTAACTCTTTTTGTTTATATTAAAATAATAAAATAATAATAAAATGTATAAAATGATAATAGTTTATAGATCGACTTTTAAAATTATTATACGAAAAGTATAAAGATTTTACAGATAAATACGAAAAAAAAAAAAATTAATTTAATATATAAAATTATTAAAAGTTCGTAAACTCGTATTTGCAAATATTTTACTACAGAAAGTTCAAGTTTAACGATCATAAAAATTCTTGGCAATCCATATATACACACACTCATAGTTTTAATTTTATATTGTATAAAGGTCAAGTCAAGCGGCTATAAAAATTGTTCTAAGCTTATCAACGAAGAACGATAAAGATAAAAAAAAGGAGGGGAGGGCTGAGAAAAAATGTATAAAATGGGAAAAGAGTATAATAGATGAAAAAGAAACACCGCGAGTAAAGAGAGAGGAAGGACCGTTTTAATGAGATTAAATACAACGTAGAAACTCACTCACGAATATGTTGTACCGATCATCAGAAAAATTGTATTTTTTGTTGTTTTTCGTGAACGATACCGTATAATAGTGTGAGTCCGCCATTTTGAATAGAATGTTTGTTGAACGTGATGCTTAGACTTGGAAAAGGCCGCCACCGGCAGCAGCGTGGCGTACATTAACACACGATGTGGGTCATGCACGCTCTCGGTGCAGATGATAGCGACGATAGATAACAGCTACGATAAACGAAGCAACTGACTGATTACAAACCGACGACCTACATCAACTTCTACGTTGACTTTATATATACATGTGTGAGTGTGTGTGTGTGTTTGTGTATGCTAAAGCTGTCTTATACGTAACACTTTTAGTTTACGAATCAATGATAGATATGAGAATGATTTTTTCAATAAAATGATATATCAATAAATATTGGAAATTAATAGGAACATAGGTAATAAAGATATTTTTTAATAATTCATATGTTAGTAATATTTTCGTTTTTTGCTTTGTGAATTATCGATTTTTTTTTATCTCTATATATATGAGTGGGTTGAAAAGTTTTGAGCCTGATCTAGAAACAATTTCTAATTTCTTGATCAAATTAACTTTTACTTTTTTTTTTTTGAAAACTTATAAAAAAAAGGATAGACCCGAAATTTGTCAACTAATCCCTTTCTACAATATTTTTTTTTTAATATCGAAAATTTCTTGTGTTTTATAGAAATATTTAAATAGAGGTATAAACATTAAATACAAATGAGTATAGATTTTTATTGAAAAAATATTTAATAATTCTACACTTATGGTAGATTTTTATATGGAAGCTATTCAATAATTTTCTTGTCAGAATAAATAATACAGAGAGTATATTTAATATTAAAAGTAATTACTTATTAGCCAGCTCGACCTAATGAAATTAATAAAAAAAAATGTAACCTTTGAAAAATTATAACTGATATTAGACTTAACGTATACTTTTGGCGTTAAACAAGGAATGATGGTTAACTAAACGTACAACAAAAAATTCGCACTTTTGGTGCAATTAACACAACTACGTGAAACGTGTTCTGTCTTCCTTGTTTTTTTCGCTTTCATATATTGACAAAATTTAACGTTTTTTTAATTTTTTTTAATTTTTTTTTTTTATTGGGCGTATTTTTTTTCCTTCCTTTCCCATTTTCTTTTTGTTTTTTTAACGAGAACGATGAACCACAAAAATACTCGATACTTATTTTTAGTATTTGCTAAGCGAATTTATAAAGGATCGTTATGAAAATATTTATTTTTAAATATCGGATCAATCGAAACACGCTAGTTTATATTTCACTTCAATGATAAAAAATAAACGAGTCTACAAGAGAGATACAAATTTATTACTCGAAGATCCAATAGAAACGAGCTTTCTCGTATAATTAAAAAAAAAAAAAAGAAGAAAAAAAGAAAAACTCTCTTGAATAACGAAACATCTACATAAATAACATTTGAATACCTTTATGCGAGATCGTGCAAATAATTTTTTGTTCTTGTTTAAAGGAAACAAAAAATTAAATACGAAAGAAATAAAAACGATAATTTATATCCAGGTATATTGATCGAGATAATTAAAACAATATTAAAAAAAAAAAAAAAAAATAATAATAATTATTATTATTATTATATCTCGCACAAACAGGCAGAAAATAATTTTGCTTCATAGAGAAAGCGATAGTACGAAATGTTGAATGTAGAAAAATGCAAAATAAAAAAGAAATAAAATTAAAAAAAATATGAAGAAAAAAAAAGAAGAGATGCAAACAACGGCTGTTAACTTGGTTGTCCGATTACGTAACTTTGAGACGAGAGATCAAAGGCATGGAATAAGATGAAAAGAGAGAGAGAATGAAACAGAGAGAAAGTGCATCGTCGAGTCAACGAATAAAACACAAGGAGGAGTGGGAGGAGGAGGAGGAGGAAGACGTTCGAATTCATCTGGAAGTCAGCTTGATAAAACTAGCCTGATAAGTCAGTCGCTTTGTTAAATATAGAATGTACTCGATGTGTTCTTCGGTCTTGCTTCTGTCATACACGGTCGATGAGCGTGAATTTTTCTTCTCTTTCTTTCTTTCTCTCTTTCTTTTACGATGATATAACAATAATATATATATCTTTCAATTGGATGAAACGAGTTTTTATTTACAGTTTGCATCAAATTTTGTCTCAAACTCAAAGGAAAAATTTTTACGTATTTTTTTTTTATTTAGAAAGAAATAATAAAAAAGGAAATAACAACTTAATTTCAAGGATTTTTAAACATCTCATACTTCAATGTCAAACGCAATTTTTATAGATTTTATTTGACAAAGAAGAAAAGAAAAACAAAAAATAGATTAAAATAATTTCAAACGTCACGAAAACATTGTTTTCTTCGATTTTTAATCTCATTTCTATTCGTAAGAAAAAATTATTTTCTTAAATACGCAGTTTTTTAATGTATCTACGTATATTTAAATATAAACTATATTATAAAGAGTTTTAAAAATTTATTTTTCTCGTATAATTATATATTGTTTCGTGGTCTTATTTATAAAGTACGTTGACTAATAAGAATTGTTCGTTATTGCGAAACCAAATGGCACTGCGAAAAGGCGAGATTTCTTTTCAGGGTCAAGGTCATAGACATTGCGGATCAAGGAAAAAGAATTATTGATAAGAAAACTGACGAAAGAAAATAAGTATGTATATACATATATGGATACATAGAAATTATCAGTTGTACACAGATGCATATTACGCACGAGAGTGTGTTTATTTAGATAGGTGTTTAACCGCACTCATGTGACTCCTATAACGCGTTCCGTTCTTAAAAGATTAAATTTAACGTATATTGTATAATTAGATTCATCTGAAATTTATCTCAAAGTTAATTCGAAAGAGTTAAGTTAAATTAAAAAGTATTATCTCCTTTCTAAGTATTCATTAACTATTTCACTAGGTATATACATATATTCCCATGTAATGACGTTTAATGGGATTTTAATAAGCCCGTTACACTTGCATATATGTATAGGTATGCATATACATGCATACATATATGAACATGATGTATATGTAATGTATATACTTGCATAAGCATCAACTTGTTTTCCCATACAACTGTCTGTTATTTACTTTCCTTCCGTACGTAATTAATTCGATACTGGAAGGTGTTATCGAAATGTATAAATTAGACACCAATTAACGAGCAGATGTATATTTAAATTACATATTATATTTTATTCAACTTTCTTAAGACATTCATTTCAATATCGATCCAAGTTTACTTATTTACAATAAAATAAAAATACACATATATACATTATAATTTATATTAAATGGTAAAATATTATATATTATCATATATTTAAAAAAATATCTTATCATATCGTCTTATTACCTCAAAAATAGCAGACATTGTTTGAATTTTCCAACAACAGGAGATAAAAAATATAATTGTGAATAGTTGAAGAATAGAATCAGTAAAGTAATATGAATTTTTGGAAGACCAAAAAGAGTTATAATTCGGGGACAAGGTCATATGGAGCATATGAATTTGTCGTCTTATTTTGATCTACTGAAATCACTTCTAAAGTTATGCTAATATATTTTGAAATCTGCTGTATATACTATACTAATAAAATATATGTAAATAGCTTATATACAAAATACCAATTTCCATAAAGTTAAATTGAAAATTTCTATAAAATAAAATTTATATTTTTGAATTAAGTAGAGTACCATTTCAACTCTAACCACATATTAGCAAAATTTTCTAAGTTTTTTCTTTTCGTCGTTGCTAACATCTCCTCCACCTCCTTCATCCTTTTCCGTTTCTCTAAGCAACGATAGGAAGGACAACGAATGCACAGGAAATGTAAGCGAAAGGTCGCCGGAATGTCGTCATAAAAGAGCGCGGGTGTATCAAGCTCGTAAAAGTGCTACAGAAAGATAAAAAGGAAAAAGAGCGTAAAAACCGAGGGAGCTTTTTTTTCTTTCGTTTAGTACGATTCTCGTGTGTCACGATTGATTTAAAAAAGAACAAGAAAAAAAAAAAAGAAAAAAATAAAGAGCAAAAAACGAAAGAAAGTGAGAAATAAATCTCTGCTTTTATGTGAACTCGTAATTTATAGATATAAATAAAAAATTAAATTTTTTATTTTTTTTTCTTGATACCATTCCTGTTCTTCTAAATATACAAAATTTATAATTTTTGACGATTCTTCTTATTAATTTTTCAATTAAACAAAAATCAAATTAATATCATATATACGGTTATATTATTTTTTACGTGATCCGATAAAATATTGACGCCATCGTTGACGTTCCAAGATATTCCAAGAATTTATTAATTATACGTTATAAAATAAAACTATAAATCGAGCAGCATAAGCAAATTAAATCTTATACCAATTTAAATAATTTTGAACGATTGACACATTTCATATAATACGAACTGTTTAAATTAGCAATAATAAAATAGTGGGTATATGATAAGAGAGGTTAGTGAAAAGTGATAACGGGTATATTGTTCGTTGCTAAAACATTTCATCCATTTAAAATAATTACTTGTATTTGATATACTTAATACAATCTCTCTTTAATATAATATGACCCTTTTTAAATTAGCAATAATAAAATAGTAAGTATATGATAGTACGATAGATGGAATAAGAGAGATCAGTGAGAAAGGCATAGTAGATTGCTGACATGTTGATGACGCGAAGAATGAGGAGTGGGTGATACAGAAGGGAAAGGGGATACAGAAAGGGCTCGTCCGTTGCATGCGACAATAATTATTATATGGGCCAGTGGTTGGTAGGCGTGGGAGGGTTCGTGCTAGCCGACATATTGTCATTAACCTCGTGTGTCTGTCGTCCCTAACAGAACAACACAACACAGTATAGTACAGCACAGTATAGCACAGCATAGCACAACGCATAGTGCGTCGTTCGCATCCTTCTCGATGGGTACTATACTACCATGTGTTCAAGAGCGTGTTGAAGACACGTAATACATTACGTACACGTGTGAGTGAACAAACTCTCCTTCTACTCCCACCAACACCAATATCATAATCATCATCATTATCATCATCACTACCAGTACTCTAACTCTTCCTCGTCTTCTACTATACACGCATCAACTTTTCTCTATCTCTCTTTCTCTCTCTCTCTCTCTCTCTCTCTCTCTCTCTCTCTCTCTGTCCTTTTCTGTTTCTCATTCTTGCTCCCTGAGATCGCGTAAAGAGCATTTGCGAGCTATGCGCGTCCAGAGAACGCAGTCGTGCGCGCATTGCTAGTCAAGGCCGTATCTGCATCCTGCCCACGCGACTTTTGCACTGACAAATGTGAACGTTTCTTTCTCGTCTCTTGATGAGTACATTTATACTTTAGATTCCTATTAGATAATATTATTTTTATCATGATTATTCTTGTCTTTTAACAGTTACCTGCGTTAATAATATTTTGTTATATATGTCTATAATACAATTAGCGCGTATAATTATAATAAATATTAATAGTAACACATAAATGTAATTTTTAATATGTATATATGTTAAATCAGATGATAAGTTAATAAATAATATTATATTATTTTTTCTTTAAACTGTATTATAAAAAACAAAATTTGATAAAAAGAGATAAAATAAAAAATAAAATAACAAGAGGGATAAAAAATTATTGAAAAATTATATTCCATAATTCTGTAACAGATCGAAACGCCATGTAGCCATCTAGGTGGCGATTTGATCTACTAAACATGAAGGCGAGATAAGAGACGCTACCGCGCATTAATTAACCTCTTTGAACTCAGCGCTCGCTTCCGATAAAATCACTTTGTTATCTTGGCTCGACGTCTCCATAAAAAGAGATTTCGATTATTATCTCTGTTGTTTTATCATCTTTACACATCTCATATATTAAGTACCTTTTTTTCTTCTAGCATCAAGTACCATGTCTACGCAAAATTGATATATAGGTATTTATAAATATATAGGTATTTATAAATATATGGGTATATATATGTACACGTGCATTCATTATGTGGGTCGGATGACGTTAATTGCCACAAAAGTGATATTTCGCGATATGGGTTTACGTGTATTTAGATACGTGTCTATGGGTTTGGATACGTTGCCACACAATACCGTGTTAAGATATCATGTGGGTAAGAGAACATGACGTGAGTATCGTGCAGTCTTCTTCTTAATAATACCCGCATGATCGATAGGGCCGTCATAGATGATAGGATATCATTCTTATGTATACCTATCTATCGTGTGTGTTAGTATTTGTTGCATCTATATATATATATATATATATATATATATATATATATATATATGGATAAGAGAACCTAAAAAAGAGTTATCTATTCGTGTAAAAAAGAAGTTTAGAAACGACACGATTCAGAACTATGTTCTCGTGATTTCTCTGAAGCGATTTTTGTCGGAGTTTCCCCTGGGAGAGCGCATTCATGGCGGAGAACAAAATTGCTAGCAATCGAGTGGCAACAAGTGAGAGTACCTGTAGCTTCGTCGTCGTCGTCACGAGTTTTCGTAGTTTTCGTCTCTACATAGAGAAGACAACGACTGGAACGATGAACCTGTGCTATTATTCTATCATAGATAGTATGAGAATCGAGGATAGATTTGCAGAATTAAAATCAAGTAGTAGACATATTTGTATCATGTTAACTATTTGTAACATTTAAAATATCTTTTAACATGTTTCTTTTCAATGCGACTTAATACATTTATTTATAATAGTATTGTGATCCATTGATTAAGAAACACTGCAGTTAATGCTGCAAAATACTACAAAAATACAGTTTTACGGATATCTTCATAATGTTTAAATTTCTCTTTTTTGAGCCATATCAACTATTATACCTAAAACAATATAAAAAAAAAGAGTTTTTCCCAGGCATATTTAGGTTAAGATTTATTTTCAATAACGACAATTTAAACTCATAGATGTTATTAGTGTCAAGAGTCGATTGATAAGTAATTCAAAACTAGACAAAAATAATTATTCTCATGTAATACTTAACTTAATCTACATTGAATAATTCTCTTTTAATAACCATGTGAACTATTCGTATAATTTAATATTTACTAGGATTTCATATTAAGGGAATCACTAGGATAGATTATCGTGATAAAGATAACTAAGAAGACAGGTCATTATTACCGGTCGTAAGAAAAACGAAGACATAATGGAAATGCAATGTCAAGAATAAAATGGCGACTTCACCTCGAAACTTTGAGAATTTGTTACAAAAAGTAAAAAAAACTTAGAGGAACGAGAATTCTACGAGATGAAAGAGAAAAAGTGAGTCAAAATGAAAAATAATAAAAGGCTAAGAGAGTAAAAGAACGAGCCGGTATTCCAACGGCAACATTGAACAGCACCGCAGTATGGCAGTAGTGCACGCGGTCGCTGGATTGACGGAAGTGGACAGGAATTGCCGAGTGAGTGAGCAAGCGAATAAAAGAGAAAGAGAGAGACAGAGAGAGAGAGATAAAGAACAGAGGCGGGAGACGAATGGAGAGGAAAAATTATTAGCGGTGAGAGTGAACGAGAGAAAGAGAGAAAGAGAGAAAGAGAGAGAGAGAGAGAGAGAGAGAGAAGGCCTCGTGACGTCACGTCCGCTCGCCGAATCGGCTGCATTAACCTCTCCTCCTCGAAATAAACGAAGATCTACTACTATTACATACGTATGCATTATTTCTGCCTACATCAGAGTGTTAAAATACAAAAAAAAAAGAATGAAATTAATTAAATTTCCCATTCGTATTTTTTTCAGTTCGAAGAATTTTATTTATCATTTAACCAAATTCTAGGGCAATATTATTAATTACAACGATAATAAGGTAATCTTTATATATTAATTTTATTATTTGATATAAATAAAAAAAAACAAATATATTATTTACCTATTAATCTGTAAAAGTGTAACAGATAAAAATATTATAATTAATTGTATTATTGAATCGAGATATTGTTAAATTTTATTGTTGCGCTATAATAGACATGAGAAAAGTATTTTAATTAAGACGTGCTATGAATTATAAGTTCGAGGTGACGGAAGCTAAGTGGGCCATCCTGTAAATAGACGAATAGATAAAGAAAGATAGAGAAAGATAGAGAAAGATAGAGAAAGATAGATAAAGAGAGATAAAGAGAGCGAGAGAGAGAGAGAGAGTCAGTTAGCTCAAAGAAAGCCTGACGGAAAGAGCTTTACGGTTCGATGCTCGAGCACGAGCCAGCAAAAGCTTCCCTCCTCCCTTCCTTTCTCCCTCCTCTTGTTCATCTCTTTCCTGACCCTCCTCACCATGTCTCTCCGTCCTTACTTTGAAATATTAATAGCGTACGCATTCTACGTACTCGAATATGCTACGTGTATATGCGTCATCTATTGTCATGCACATGTATTACGCGAGAGCAACTGTGTTCTATTTTAGCAACAGTTCATTATCATAGTCGAAGGGTGAAAATAATCTACGGTATTATTTCTTATCTCCTTCTTCTTATTTAATATTACGTTTAATCGGAACTAACGTTTACATCGATTTTTCTTTAAAAGTTCTGGCTTTATTAATACATTTTTTGCACAGATTTTTAATATTTTATATTTAAATAAAGTTGTATTAACACTATGATAAAAACGATAAAATATTATTAATGTTGTTTAGATAAAAAATAATAATAATAAAAATACTGTGCAAATAATAGTATTGTCGTTTATTTTAAAATAAAATTTTTAAATATTATTTATTGATTTATTAACAAAAAAAAAACTATCGAATTGATTATGATAATTTTTTTATTTGAAATAAGAAATAGCTTTGAAACTGTTGTCCCACAATTCATTTTGTAATCGTTTGCTCGAGTTCTTATAAATAAATATTGTGACATATGTAAACACTTACATACAATGACTGTGGAAAATAATTCAAGAAGAGGGATAGGTCAGGAACGTCGTTCTCCGCTTCGAACGAGGGGAACGATAATGATTTACGACACGATTGGTCCCCTTATATATATGTGTGTGTTCGATATTATGTGTATGCTAATACAACGACCAGCCAATGCAATGACATCCATTCGAACGATAAGAGATGTTGTACGAAAGGGGTGCTTAGAGAGAATTAAATGTGCCAAGTAGGATGAGATAAGCATGTGTGAAAACCGTTCACAGATTTATAATTATTAACATATTTTGTGTGAGTGGATAGTATATGTATTTATTTGTCTGTGTATGTACAGTTAAATCTGCTTTATGCGGTAGATAGGAACCGCATAAAAAAATATTTGAAAATTTTATAAATACTTACATATAACCTTGTAAAACATATTAAAGAAAAATTGTTCACGCGGTGAAGAGGGATCCCATAGACAAAGTCGCACTTAGAAAATACGTCAATTATATACGAAATATATGAGAGAATTGCTTTCAAACAAAATAAATAATCAAATTACATATGGATATATTTTAAAAACATTTAATATCTCATTGTTATACATGGAAAAATTTTCAAAATGCACATATGTAAATAATTTCCTGTTACTCGTCGTAATTCAAAACGCGCATCTTTTTGTGATGAATTAGGTTCTAAATCGTTTTCGTCTCTCGAAGATAAAATTTCTATTGATATATTTTTTGTCACCATAAAGTCAATGATAAGTTTTTTTGACAACGGTCGGTTGTTTGTAAATGTCAAGATAGCTAGATATTCATGACAGCAGCTCTTTTAGGAACTCCAAACTTTTTTTTCTGTATTGGTATCTATTTGAAAAAAATGTTTTTCAAATTTGTTGGAAAGCTGAATCCCTGCATATATTTTATTGACTATCATAGAATCCAGTTTTTTTTGTTCATCCTCATAATTTATCAAATTATTGATAATGTCATTATCATTGACATTTTTATTCTTAATAATCATTTCGGTAAAATCATTTTCGTTGAAAGTGTAAAAACCTTTTCGCTGATGTTATGTAAGAGAGCAGTAATTTATGATAATAACGTTGATGTATTTTCGTTTACATTTCGATTAATGACAAAGAACGGAATAAAATGAACAGAGTGTCTTGGAGTGCACATATGTGACCATAATTATGAAAGTGGTCTAAGTTATATATCTTTTGTTTCAAGATATTTAAATAATTATATTTGAATACTAAATGAGTTCTATATATATTGAAATAACAAACATTATCTAACAATTCATTTTTGACAATATCGTGAAAATTATATTGAATTAATTTAGTTTAAAATAATGTGGTGTGAAATAACTGATAAACTTATTTTTTTTTTGTAAATTTTTACTTATTGTTAGACCACTTTCAAAATTATGGGCAAATATACATGTGCATTGATAGAAAACATTACAGTAGAGCCAATGCTGTTGGAATTCATATACTGCATAAAAAAAATCGCACAGAAATAAAATCACATAAAAACAGATTTTACTGTATATATGTATGTAACTATTTGTGGTTTGAAAATAGATAAAAATTTTTATTGCGAATTATGTATCGCAATTGGAAGATTGAAAATTAATATTGCGATATAAAATTTTATTAAAATTCAATGACCGACGCGTATGTTCTAAAGGAAGTAATTTCAAATAGAGGGGGAATAAAATTAAAAAGAAAACTAAAAATCAAGAGAAGAACCAACAAGCGATTATTTTTAAATATAAAGAAAAATAAAATGGTATAGAGAATTTAGCGTGACGCCCGCTTAGTTTGCAGTGAAAAAGGAAGACGACGATTAGACGATGCGACTAGCGTAAGAACTCGCACGAATTCGAGAATGAGAGTACAGAGGAAGTTCGAAAAACAAAAATGAAAAAAAATTTATCAAATTTACTCTAACACCACATTAAAATTCTTGTAAATAAACATATTTACGATTATGATAAGATGAGAATTTGGGAATGATGTGTTTGAGAACTTTCGACAACGAAATAAAGGAAGATTTGTTGAAAAGTTTATCAGAAAAAATAAAAAAAATAAAATTAATTAATACTCATTTGCCACAAGAAAGTTGAATCGGAAGAGTTTAGAAGAATTTGTTTGGGGAAAATTATACAAATAGAAGTAGGAAAAAGAAGAAGAAGAAGAAGAATATACGAATCGAGGTCGGTCGAAAAGAAGAGCGGTGTGGGGCAAAGGGGCTGAGATAGAGGATAGTGGCGGCGAATTGGTGCCTCGGCGTCGCGACGACGACGTCTCGGTTTAAATTCCAGGCCGCGAGAATTGCATCTGGCACGGTAGAGAGTACAAAAAGAAAGAGAGAGAGAGAGAGATCGGTGAACACATCAACGTGCTTCCTCTTGAAAACGTGGACGAAACGATATAAGAAATCTTATTTTAGTTTGAGAAATACAAGCGAAATTCGTTTCCTTGTATGATGACGTTTGAACTTTTAAATTTATTTATTTCCAATTCTTTGTAAAATTTTTTATCCTTTATATATTTTATTTCTTTTTATTTTCTAACATTTTCTCTCCGAAAAAGCGAAAAGAAGATGAAAGGTGACATATGAACGTGAGACGCATAACGCTTAGCGCGAATTTTTTATAAGAAAAAAAAAGAAAACTAATATTTTTTCTTTTAAAAGTTAACCAATTTTTGTCACTAGTTAGACAAATAAATACGTATACGTAGTAGATAAGAGAGATATGTGGCGAGAATAGCGAGAATCCTTTAAAGTGTTGAACATCATGGCTTCCCTCTATCTCATGGAGAAAGGTAATGATAAAAAAAAAATTAAGAGGAAAAATAAAGAAGAAAAACCAAGAAAAAAAAGGAAACAAAATAAATAACGTTACGTGGTTGAGTTAAGATTGCAACGATCGATGGTATGTACCTATGGATTACAAAAAGCGAGAGAGAGGAGAAAGAGATTAGGGTTAATGAAACATTTCTAAGGAGGAGGAGGAGAGAGTTGAGAAAAGAAGAAGGCGATGAAGAACAGAACTTTTTACAAGAAAAAAAGAATCCAAGAGTTTGAAGGAGAAAAATTTTCGAACCTATCCATGATGATGCCAACTGCTGAAACACAGTGAGCTCTCTGTTTCCCTTCCCTTACAAAGAAATACTTTAATCAAAACGGCATTATAAAGGCGAAACGCGTCGGCAGAAACGAACTGTTGCTCTCTCTCTTTCTCTCTTTCTTTCCTTCTGTCTTTCCCCTCTCCTTCTCCTTGTCCGCCTCCGCATCAAAGCTCAGCGTTCGGTCTGATTTAATCGCGCTGACGCGGACATTCTCGGTCCTCGAGCGTTTTAACGAGCGTCTAGCTCGCCGGCGTTTTAACACGGAACGAAAGAAAGAAGAATACGCTAAGGGAGCGTTAAACCTGAACGCGTTTAATTCGTTTCGCCCGATTCCAACGACCTCGATTAATCATCGCTGTCGGAGAAACGACGATCTGTCATTACTCTTATTTCACGAGCCGGCACGGCGCGACGCTACGCAACGCGACGCGACGAACCGCGCCCGTCATCTTCTTTCGAAACCAGCTCAACTTGCGATTTTGTATATTAATCGACCAAAGAATATCCTCTCCACCGTTCTTTTTAATCTCACCTAGAGTAAGAAAAAAATTGAACGAATACGGTCGATTCACGTGACTAAGACTATTGTCAAAATAAATTATATACTTCCAAATAAGGTTAAGATATTCGATATAAGTCACATCATCATCCTGAACGGTGATACTCGTATCCCAAAAGTTTCGCAAAGTTCATTTCGTTAAGAATCTCTGTTTTATTTTAAATACAGAAGCGCGAAATTAAAATCTGTTCGAAATAATTGTCAAGGTGATTTATGTTAAGATTGAAAAGACAGGATTTAATGAGTTCTTGAAATCTAAGAGAACAAATTAAACTCACCTATCTTACTGTTGGGACTATAGGGATCATAGCTGCTGGTGCTCATCGGACTCGCATAACCGTTGTTGCTCGCGGCAGGTTGCTGCTGTTGATGGGCTAGAGGGCTCGAGTGAGCTACAGGAGGTTGAGGATCGGGCAACTGTTGTTGAGGTGTTGTGTATACGACATGCTGACTCTGTAGGGCTACCGGAGGTGAACCAGGACTACCAGTGGCGAGCCAATCGTCCGGCCTGGATGTCTTATTACTGCTGGCTATCCCAGCAAAAAGACCGCTTCCGGTACCAACCGGTCCAGTGACCGCTGATACCGTCGCCGATGTCCCGGCCAGGTGTTCGGGCGCTTCGGCCTTGATCACCCCCAAGGACGCTGCGCTAGCAACGACGGAGGCGATCGTACTGACCCCGGGAACGGTTCCTGGGACAGCAACACCGGTCGTATTGCCGGTGCCATTGCTTGTTTCCATACTCGAGTCGCTGGTGTCCATGGTGGATGTCGGTGGATCGGCCGTGGCTAGCCTGGACGTCGCTGCCAGGACGACACCCCCTGCACCAAGCACCCCCGACGTTTCATCGTAACGCACCGCTACGTTACCGCTCACTAAGCTGGCCACCGTGACGAGTCCTCTTCTTTCTTACTTACGTGACCTCTACAAAAGTGAGCTTCTATTTTCTTTTTTAATATTTTTTAAACAAGTAACGAAGTCCACCTTTGTCCTTATCTTTCTATTTCTCTTTTTCGTCTCTCGCCGTACGAAAGAAGGCAGTGTTGATGTTTCAATGAGTCTATCTCTCTCTTTTTCTCTCTTCTTCTCTATCTTTGTCTTATCTTTCTCCTTTACGTTCTCTATCCTTTTTAGTTGTACGTATGAGCAATATAATGCGTCTTTTAACTCCTGCTCTCCAAAAGTACTCGTTCCTTCCTGAGATCTTTGAAAAGAGAGAGCTACCCTACTCTTCTTCTTTTTCTTCTGCTTGTTTTTCTTCTCTCTCTCTCTCTCTCTCTCTCTCTCTCTCTCTCTTTCTCTCTTTCTCTCTTTTTACTCTTTCAACGAGACGATCGATACGCACACCCGACGAGACCACCGAGTTTCGTATCGACGTGTCGATGCTATTTCAAACTTAAGGACGATCAGATGATACTTATTTTATAAACTCTAAGCAGTTAGAGTTATTGTTATATTTTTATATTATTTGTTAACGTTCTTGTTGCATTATGTATACGGCTATGTAGTTCTCAGCGTATTTACTATGAACGCCGATGAAAATATTCTCGCGATTTTCGAAAGATCATGAAATGATTCTCTTCCTCCTCCGCCGATTCCTGCTGTCTCTTCCTCATGCGGAAGGGTTCGAGTATAGCGTGCTCGCTCACGCATCGATAATCCCTTTCATAAAGTTCCTTATGCAATCGTCGCCCGTTTATGGCTTGAGGTATCTGGAACAGGAGGAGAAGAACGATGCAATTAGAAAGAGAATCGGAGTGCTATAAATCTTGATATTTGAAGTACGCGAAGATCAGAGTACATTTTCAGTGGTTCTCAATCAAAATGACGTATAAATCCAATTCGTTACTATTACTTGACTGGGTCTTAATGTACAGTAATCCTAAATCAATTTTACCATTTTATCGATAGAAATTTTCAGAAGTTCTCAACCAGAATCATACGAGTTCAATGTCTGTCAAATTCTATCGCATTCATGAGGAAACTCGTTGAATATTTTTTTGAACGCTGTTGAAACGAGCGTAACGACCCCGATGAGAGGACTTACGTTCGCGTGTACAACATACCCGTGACCTATTATTTCTGTCAAAAAAGAGAAAAAGGTAAACGGAAACCGATACTACTGACAACGCATTGTGTCACGCATGTCATGCATATGCGAATTTTAAGCAACTGTTTTGCTCACGAAAACCTATGGTTTTAACTGATTGTGAGACAACACGATATTGCTTGGAATCGTGTCCAATTTAACGTAATTTTAACTACATTTGTAAAATATAAGTATTTCTCTTTTTTGCTAATGATGTTTGCTATATCAACTCAACGGGTCATAATAATGAAAGGAATTGTATGATGTTTGTAATACTATTAAAATGAAAGTTTTACGTAACATGACTCTCGTTCGACTTGTTGTATAAGAACATTCCTTATAAAAAGACATACAAAAAATAATAATAAACAAATATTAAAAAAAAAAAAATATAACAATTCTTACCGATGAAACACGCTGAATGCGACTAACTGTTTTTTTTTTTTTTTTAAATAAATAATATTACGCACACCAAATAAAATAGAGACAAAAAAAAAAGTTTAAATTCCCGAAAAAAAATAATCATGGTCAATTTGATAAGATCTCAAAAATCGTTAAAAAAAAAAAGTAAAACGTAAGATAAAGAGAAGTCTGTCTGATAATCGCGATCGTACCGCGTAGCGTGACGCAGTTGCCGAAACTGCGCCGCGATCGCCCCCCACCACCCATTCGACTATGGTGGGCCTTGAAACGAGGCCGTGGTTGGGCGCGCGAATCGTCGCTCTCGGTAATGGTGGGGCGATGGGTCAGCGGAGAAGGAGGGGCAGTGGGTCCGCAACTTTCTACGCAACTGAAGGCGAATACACCGAAGTTGGCCCAAAAAAGTAACAGGACGCGCGCGCGTTCCCTTCGAGATATCTCTTGTTTACCCATCTTTTTTCCCTTTCTCCCAACCATGCTTCGTCAACTTTGTCAACTTCGTCTTTGCTTTGATCCTCAACGCCCTACACCTTCTCCACCCCCTATTCATTTCTTTCCTTACTCAATCATCTGCTCGATTCGACTTTACTTCAAGAACAGAATTCTACCGATTCTTGAAACTTTTCCCAGGCAGATGGTTAGCTTTGACAATAGTAGCCCCCTTTTCCAAGAATTCTTCCTATTTCGAACGTATATTTGTATTTTCTCTCTTCTCCGTTTTTTCCCCATAAAAATGGTCATATATAATTATTTGTCCAATGAAGTCACTGAACAGGTGACTACACGTATTTTTTTTTTTCTAATGTTATTAAGTCATTTCTGTTGAGAGATAAATTATTTAATTAATAAAATTGATCACTGTAAGAGATAGGAGAACATGAGATACATATAAAATCAAATAAAATCATTATTGCATAATAACAAACCATAGAAATAATTATAGTAAAAAAGAATAATATTATTTACATTATATCCTAAACATTGTTAAAATAATAGCACATATTCAGTGTTTTACATTCAATTAATTTATTTCATGTCAGTCATAAAGATTAATCAAAATTAGACAAAATTATTATCATTGCTATTGCCATGTCAGTCGACAAATTTTGAATAATCGTAAACGATTAGAACTATTTAACCGACACATTAAGAGAAAGTGTTAGAAACGATTTATGAAACTAGATTTACGAATGACCAGGAGCAAAAAGGTACATACACACACAATCATTCAGGATAATCGAAAGTGAGTGCTTATGTGAGTCCTCTGGAAAGAAGTTAGCCAACTAACAAACTAGGCAAGCTCTAGGCAAAGCTAAGTAACTGGCTAACCTGTCCGACCGGACGCAACTATCGCTAAAACGCTATTTCATTCATCGTCTACGCCCACCTAAGTTACCGCACGAGGAACTACGAGTGCATGGAAACGTCGTTATCTCGCGTTTAAATATAAACTTGCGATCCGGACGGCACAAGATTGCACTTCCTGCTTGTTGTTAACGTTAAAGAGAGAGAGAGAGAGAGAAAGAGAGGTGAGGAGGAGTAGCAAAGAGGAACAGTCTCGTCGCGTGATCTCTTTTCGACCTCTGAAAATATCGAGAGTGTTCCAATTATCTTCTACTCTCAAAATTAGATTTTACCTATTTTCCCGAGTTATTGTTTTGTTCAGATTTTGAATGTAAAATCAGATATGGAAGAAATCTTTTGATCATGTTTTTATGTTATTACATATACAATTATTGTGATGGTATCTATTAACAAGTTGAATGCTAGGTTGCGTCAGAGTTTACTGATAATCCATTTTACAGACATGATGAAAAATATTGGTACGATTTATTTGCTAACATTTTGAAGATTGAAGTTTGAATAGAGTTTATTTACTGCATAAATAATGACAATTAATTTTTCATTATCTGCTATCTAAAAAAAATGTTATAACGGTTGGATTTACTCATGTATATCAAAAGTACAAAATCTGCATATATGTACCACATTTATCAATACAACTTCAATCGCTTAATCTGATGATCCTATATTCAATGTAAATACGAAGGAAATATCACATGCTTATCGACAGTTAGTTGCAATCCTATACGTTCAGGTTCATTGCGAATCAAACAACAGCGGATGCATCGTGCATCCGCATAGTACAGTACATGAATATAGATAACCAAGCTACATCCCAACGTAGCTTCTATCCAACAATAAAAATATTTCTGATACGTAGAAATCACCGTTTGACCCTAAAACGAAGATATTTGATATACGATTTTCAATTTCTCGTCAAAAGAACCTTGCATTTTTATATTTGAAATTCGTTGATAAACAAAGATGGGATAATAAACGTATTAATATATCATTTAGAATTTTATCCGGTTAAAATGGTGTATCTCTATGCGCACTGTGTATTGATTATATTCAATAATACGAATAGAATTCAACGTCCAATTTAAAATATAATTGCTTTGTAGTAAACTGTGAAGCAATCGCAACCCTGCACCTATGACTAAATTGGGAGTTTAATTAATTAACTATTAAACGTATTAAGGAATATATGAACGAACGAAAGTGATTATTATCTGTATGACATTTAAATATAGTGATTTACTTTCGGAAAGTTCGTGCCAATTGTTTCTCATTTAGTATATAAATCGGCGCCATACCTTTGGGCAACCTAATGCATAAATAGGAAAATGATTTAAAAAAGCAAAAATCTTTTAGACAACTTAATAATAATAATAATAATAATAATAATAATAATAATAATAATAATAATAATAATAGTAATAATATTTAAAACCTGGCTTAACAGAAACGTGAAACGTAATCGTTTGGATTATAATAGATTCATAGAGTCGAAACAAGTAGATCAGAATACATTGTTCGAATATAAAAACCAGGACAAAAGATATGTCAGTAACTGCAATGCGTCCCTCACTAAACTCGCACGTTTCCAATCCCAGAGATTATCCCTTCGAATGCACGAAACGAAATAGCATCGTGACGGTATCTGAACGTTAACCGAGGCACGTGCTCCCTACTACTCCGGGTATGCATATTCTGCGTGCATTTGGCTCGATTATGCACACACTACACACTAAGATCGACACATAGAGAGAAACTGAGAGAGACCGGATATTGAATCCGCGTGATCGGTTTGACGCGTGCCTGTGGGATGTTGTCCAGAGCACGTTCTAATTGCACTTTTAAACGTTTATTGAACCCTTCCACAGTATTTTGCTTTTACTTTCCTATCAATCAAAATTTGAAATAGGTTCCAATTTTATTAGAATTACTTATCGAAAATTTATGAATTGGTACATATTGGTTAATATTACACGTATTTCAACAAATTCTAAGGCTGGTCAATTATCACTTAGTAATAATAATTCACAAGTGAAGAACTTTTCCCAACATTCGTCATAGAAATGGTCTAATTCGAGTATTCAATCGAAGTAGATCGATCGGCAAACACAGTTTTTTTTTTTTTTTACATTAAAAGAAGATTAGTCAATCGTTCGGTAGAGAGTTTGGCAAATAGTTAAGCACTTGAAAAGGGATAGAGAAAGAGAAGGGAAGAGGGGTGGAGGAGGAAGAGTTGCAGGAGTAATAGGAAGGAGGGCAGTCGGAAACGTGGACAAGCAAGTGGATTCAGGGTCGATCAATAATACTGCTCTCCAGGTCTGGCACGAACTCTTCTTCACCCCTTTGCTGCTCTTTCTCTCGTGGCGTATCCCGTAGGATAACAGGGAGAGGAACACCTCTCTGCTGAGTTCCTGATATCCTGATCCAACGTATTCGAATTACTTCTACTAGCCCAACTACAATAACGAGAGAAATAGAGATGATAGAAAGAGAGAGAGATAGAAATAGAGGGAAATAGAGAGAAATAGAGAGAGAGAGAGAGAGAGAGAAATGTGATATGTTAAGAGGAAGAAGGAACCGTGACTGAAGTCGAGGCAGTTTGTCCAGGGCCAGGGTCTCGTCAGGAGACCTAGTCGAGCCCGTCGAACGAGAAGGAAGGTGGAGAAAGCTAACAGATAGATGGATAGAAATAGAGAAAGAGAGAGAGAGAAGGATGAGAAGTAGAGAGAGGGCATCTAGGTCAATGCCTGCCCTCGCTCCAGGGTTCGCATCCCGGCTACAACCTCCAACCATCAAAACTCTCCCTCTCTCGTTCCAGACTCTGCACCAGCAGCTCTATAGGAAACCACCAATACACCAATAGAGCCCCACTAATACCACCACCATGGTTACCAGCTAGGCGAGCGTGTCGCCTCTATCAACTCGAAGGCCGCCATAACCGACGCTATGTCTACTGGGGCTTCTCTAACGTTCTCTCTCTCTCTCTCTCTCTCTCTCTCTCTCTCTCCTTCTCTCTTCCTCTTCCTCTCGTTCTGTCTTTCTCTCTTTCACTCTCTAGGTCTGTCCTTCTTCTCCTCTCGCTCTCTCCTAGTAACTAGGCCATCAGATCGATGCTGCTGCACCACCACGCCACCACCAGCCACCGCATTCTCCGTCGTCGTTGTCGTCGTCAACGTCGTCGTCTCCACCACTACCACCACCACCACCACCACCACTACTAGTACTACTACTACTACTACTAGTACTTCCAATATTTCCAACTCCTACTACTAGCAAAGCCAAAGTTAAACACAATGGAACTTGTCCTCGTCGTCGTCATCTTTGTCGTCTTTTAAGCGATGCTAAGATTAGCGATATGATCAGGATCCTTCCTACTATTCCAAAGATTTAGAACTTGAATTCCTTACTTCCTATCAAAATCGTTTCCACCCTAGATTGTGTTTGAACCAAGAGGATAGGATCTTAGAATTAAGCGATTATCCTTTGCAAATATTTGGGATATGCTTAAACAGTCATATCGGCGTTTAATATTACAAAATCATGTTTCATGATATCTAAATTATCCATTAGCAAATATACGAAATATTTCTTCTTGCTGACGACTGGAAAGAAAACGTACAAAATAAGTAACAGTTTCGGGTCTCATTCTTAAACTCAAACAAATCTTGATGAATATTCGAAGATGTCAGGATTGGACGTTATCGGAGATACGATAAGAAATTATGTCGAATCTGGTAAATGTTGTCTATCTATTCTACGTAGTAAACATACGATTCTGATAACGGAAATGAACGATGATATTCTTTGACTAAAAGATTTCTCATGAAAGAGTGACTTTAGACGACCTACTCTGACGTACCTTGCTTTCCGATCTAACGATACGATTTTTAAGTACACAAAGTCAAGATAAGAAATAATGATTATACTACGATTTGTCGGATTTGATCTTTTGTCAAACAATCAGCATTTAACTAGACAAATTATTCATTATAATTGACACACAAATCTAGCCTCGTAAATATTATTGTAAAGTTCAAAGGCAACAAAAAAATTGTTATTTAGTTTGATGAAAAAAGAAATAAAAAATAAAAAAGGAAAAGAAACACGAAGACAAAAGGTTAAAATAGTTAATGACTATTAATGCTGTGCTAGGTTCTATCGTGTAAGTTAGCAAGCTAGAGCAGGTTGAATGTCGGGTTCTGGACGCGTGGGTGGTGAGCGTCTAGCAATGAAGGGGGAGTGGAGAGGGAGGGAGTCGAAATCGATTCCACCCTTGTAAGCCAGAGCATGCTGCTCGCGAGAAGCATTGCGTGCATGCGCGCTGCAAGTAGGGCAAAGCCGCTACCGCCGACCACCCTTCCTTCCTTCCTTCTTCCCCTCACTCCTCTGGCGTTTCACTATTACCATCCTTGTCTTTTCTACACTTCATCCTCTTTCACATCGTCAAAGAATCCTCGACGAAAAGGGCCGCAGAGTTTTACTGGCGCCAAACAGACGAAAGGATTAACTTCGTATGCAAGAAGTCTATTAATTGTTGTACATTTTTTTTGTACTTCATGTGTTTTTAATGTTTAACATTAGTATTAGTTATATTATTTTACACAATTTAATTAATAATTTTAATCATTTCAATTATAGATGATTTGCTAAAAGTGTTTCATTTCGAATGAATATATTATTAATGACTAACTCATTTCGTAAATCAATAAGTGTTAACATTTAATTTTTCGATTAAAATTGATTTAAATTCTAAATCAAACGTTATGTTTAATAAATGACGTCGTGAAATTTGTAGAATGAAAAAATAAATAAGCAATCTTTTATGATCAATAAGTTTGATATTCCAGTTGGGTTCCGTCCCTGATTGAAATAAGAGAGAACACAAGAGTGTGGGGCAAGAGAAAAGGGTAGAATGTGTTTTGAAGTGAGTGGGTAGGGCGGGGATAAGGGGTTGTCCGACTAGGTGGGGTAGCTACCCTTCTCCCTGTCAATGCACTGCTGCGTCGTCGGCGATGTTGCACGGCGTCGACCTAGTTCATAGAGCAAGGCTAAACGCCAAGTTGAAACACGAGCTAAACTTACAATTGTATTTTTCTTTTCCTCTCTTTCTTCTCTTTAATCCTTCCTTTCTATTATATTTTTATGTTTTCTCTCTATTTTATTGTTTCATTTTTAAAAATTTTGTCATCCTAAATTAATAGTATTTTAAATTTAATTATTCGATTATAGTAATCTTTTTATTCACTTACTATTGCCTTTAATAATGATCCATTCGCGTGTCACGATTAAGTCTCGATAGTACATAAATTCTTATCTTATTATTTATAATACAGTACATTTTATCAATATATGTAAATTATTACAAAACATTTGCTAAATCTTGCGAGATAAGAAAGAATAAAGGAATATCTTAAACGTTGAGATTTAACGAAAAAAATTAAATACATTTTAAAAAGATTAGTAAACTTGAGATAGGTTAATTTTGCCGCCATTATCAGAAATTACTGACGCCATTATTGGCCGCCATTTAATGATTCATTTTTCTCGTGGCTCGTTCGTAAGCTATCAACGGTTATATGCCAAAACATAAATCTGTGCGATTTATTTTCACGGCTTGCCCTTCGGCATTTCTACCTAATTAAAACATCCGTTTGCAAGGAGGTTAACGACGACGTTAAAGAAACGAAAAAAAAGAAAGAAAAAAAGAGAGAGAAAGAGAGAGAAAAAATAAAAGGGAAGAAAGAGTGAAAAAGAAGACTATCGAGATGAGCGACACATTTATCGCCGTCAACTCGTCGCCCTTGTGGAAAAACGCCCATGAAAAATTGCGTTTACGCGAGGGTGGATGCACGGCCATTAGTGTCTTATTTTGTGGAAGATTTGTGTTGGCTAAATGCATCGAAGAATTTCTCTCTCTCTCTCTCTCTCACACACACACACACACACACACACACTTTTACTCTCTTGCGAGTGCGTTGATGCGAGAATTAAATCTTTCAAGCTTGGTGAAGAGTGCTAGTAAAAATTATGCGAATGAAAAAATCAAAGAGTACTAATTTTTTAACCATCGTCCTTGGTTAGTCCATATTGTTCTTTTTTGTTTATTTTTTGTTTAATTATAAATAACAATACACAAACTCGAACAAACTGTACTTACAATTTTATATATTCTAACTATGAAATAGATACGTGAAAATATTTATGTTACGAAGAAATTGTAATTCCCATATAAAATTCGGTTACTTAAAAAGAATTCGAAAATATAGTTAATACGAAAAGCGCGTTGGACGATCAAAAGGTATCTGACATTTGGTTTAGTAATGCGGAGGCTAACACTCTGTAAACACAGAGTTGCAGAAACAATTCTGGCGGAGTAGGTACGGTTATCGGGTCAGACGCTAATAATACGATCTTTGATATTGAAATAACTCGGTGAAGCGCGAACTACGTTTCGTTACGTTCTCGGTGACCACGGCCAAGGATACCACAGAAGTTATTTCACGTGTAAAATTCGCTTGATCCTTTTCGACGATAACAAATATTTACGAATATATTTACATTTTAATTATTCTCTGCTCTTGTCGAATAAGGTAAAAAAATTTACGGCAAAAATTTCGATAAAGACAGGCGTAACATTTATACTATTATAAATATCAATTGCATCATATATCATCAGCTGTTTTAGATTGCATTAATTATACAACAAATTAGAAAATTTTACATATAAGTATTTAAATTATTCATTATTTCATACGATAATCCTTTTTGATAATTATTAACAATTTATTTACATCATAATTTAGTATTATTACTAATTTATATGATAATTACTTTTTTCCTCATTTATAACAAATTATTACATTTTTATTTAATACTTTTTCTTCATTAATTGCATTACAAAAATGGAAATTAAATAAATTGGTATAACCTATTTATTTTCTTTCTAAATATTTGATAGGATAATATTTGATAGAAGAGACAAGAGAATAGAACCGGAAACTGCCATTTTATAATCGGATGTCGATCCACATATCCGATTTCCGGTAAAGTCCGAACTCGAGAGCAAAAGCTCGTGAGCTTCTCGTTTTTTTCTTTTCTTCTTCTTCTTCTTCTTCTTCTTCTTCTTCTCTTTCTTCCTTTCGACGAGACTCTCGCATAGCGCCGAGAAAGCGGTTATAGAGAGAGACGCAACTGGGTCCATGTTACTCGAAATAGCGAGTGCACCGCACGCATTTAGAAACATAGCCCGGTGACTCTACGAGAAAAGAGAGAAAGAAACAAAGAGAGAGAGAGCGAGAGAAAACATATGCTTCGTATTTCGCGCCACGCGTTTCAAATTTCGCGCGATAATTCTTCTCAACTGTGCAAGGGACCGTAAACGGGAAGAAGCCAATGCAAAAATTTAATAAATTGTATTTTATTAAATGCATGACAAAAGAACAAAAAAACAAAAACAAAAAAATTGATTTTATAAACATTCCTATATTTTATAACCCATTAAAAAATAATATTTTAATATATCGATACGTTATTATTAATTTGATCCTAAATCAATATTGATAACGTTAAAAATGGAGCTGTATTTCCAAAAATCTCTGTAAAAAATGTATTGGAAGTTTAATTTATTTAATAAACAAAAAGATTTAATATGAATATATGTATTTTTAGCAATATCAAATGTATTATTCTTAGCGACATTGTTTAATTTACAGAACGATATTATTGTAAATGTTATTTTTATGTTGAATTCTTTATTCAATATGGCCGTCACACTAGGTGATTCAAATGCACTTACATAAAAAAAGAAGTTAACTACCGTGGTAATAAAAATTTAATGGGGCAAAGCTAAACGAATTTGACGAGTGTTTATCGCGAAAAGTATTACATGCTCTTTATACATCTATGTATGTATCATGTGTGTAATTTACATATAGAATGTGAAGAGGCTCACGCGTGCGTTAAAAATTGGCCCGGCATTGAATCACGGAGCATAAACGCCGATGAAAAAGAACGTGCCGACGAGCACAATTGGGTCCTTGCCTCGAAATAGCACGTGCGCCGAGCGCATTTAGCTAGCCGCATATATCGCACGTTCTTCCTAAATGTTCCTTTGCTATCAGGGCTGTATACGATTGTCCGATCACCTTGTAACAATTTTTCATACTTCTTTCTCGATATTTTATTTAATATATTCATATTTCGTATCGAAGATAAAATTATTAAAAAAGAGGAATGATCGTATAGGTACAAATACGATAATGGTAATAAGAGAAAAAAGAATATTTGAAAACAATATTTGTACAGCTGAAAACCCAGTGTTATTCAAAAATGTCGACTGTTTAGTGTCAATGCACCAGAATTTTTCTTCTTCTTTTTTTCTTCTTCTTATTCTTCTTCTTCTTTCTCTTCTTCCTTTTTATTGTGAACGAGAACATTTACTCGTGAGAATTTATGGATGGGTTAGATTTGACGTATACGTCACTGGCGTGTCCATGGCGGCAGACACGAACGAGCGCGAGAGCGCACAAATAAACGGTCGGTGCAGCCTCGTGCAATACAACGGATTACAGAGTCGCAGCTGGTCAAACAAGGCGGCGAGTCTTCGCGAGCATGCGCTCATGAAAGATTAGCGAATGCGAAAACTTTACGGAAACAAGCCGAAACGATGTTCCGCAGCGCCATCTTGAAAAAAAAAACATAAATTCTTCGATCTATACAAAGTTGTTTCTCCAAATTGTTTAATCATATTTTACGAGATATACTATAAATTAAGTATAGTATGTATATATATATACCTTTATACGTTCATGATTGTGAGCTCGAGAATGGCGAGTAGTTTGAATTTGTAGTAGCATAGAACAATTTCGTACGAAACTGCGAACCCTTTCGATATTCCTAACATCCTGGTGGCTTGTATGTCGCCATATGCAAATTATTGTGTACGAAGTAGTGGCATAATACGTTACTGAACTTTGACTTCGTCGTAATAATGATCTTGACAAAATACGAGAACTAAACAACGTCAAATATATATATATATTAAAAATACATTCATTAAGAATTAAATTCAAAAGAAAAGAAAAGGGGTAGAAGAACAAGCACGCACGTTCGAAGTTTTTTTTTTTTAAACTGACACGCGCGTTTCGTCATAATCATTTCACTATTATCATTATTATTATCATTATCGTCATCATCATCATTATCACGATCACGACGATGATGATGATGATGATGATGATTATTATCATTATTTCAAAGAGGGATGAGTTACATCGAGAGAAACGAGACACCGTATATATGGTAAGACGATAGTCTATGTATATAAATACATACGTATATACAAAACATATGTAAATACATACATCGTCCATCTTCTCGTAGGAACCTGTTTGGTTTTACTGCAGGCAACAGCTGGAATTATTAGCCCTCGCAACTAGTTCCACGCGCACGTATCGGCTCTTATCGGTTGGCGCTAAATAAAGCGATAAACGTTTATAAATAAATATAGCTTATACACGATTCATATGTAAGTATACTACATATACGTGACATATGTATATCTATATATATGAGAAAAAGACACAAAGTATATGTATATTTAGAAAAAATATTATTATACAATATTTCATCGAAAGCTACGTGAGACCACAATTGACGTAGTCTCATATTTTTTGTATATAGTACACCCATGTACTGTGTTTGAAAACAATTTATTATCATTTTATAAACAGTCTGATAAAAACTATTCTTCAACCCCATTTAACCCATTTAAATCATTTAAATTAAAACTATCATGAAAATCAAGGTCAAATTAAAACTTTCCTATTATTATTTGATTTTCATCAAACGTTCAACTCCCCCAAATTCTATCGTCATTATCAAGATATATATTCGACATGATACGAATCAAAACATAGAGAAAAGAAACAAAAAGTAACGAAAAAAAAAAGATGATGGAAATATGCGTTTATCGGACCTATTATTTCGTGGAAAGATCAAAGAACTCGTCGATGGGTAACACGCGTCGAACGAAAATTCTGAAACTGAAGAACGTAAGAGAGAAAGAGAGAGAGAGAGCAGAAAGAGTTGTGCGATTTCACGAGTCTCGAGACTTACATCTTGAGAACGACTCAAGTTTCTGTATAAAATAAGGGAAAGACAATAAATTTCTAAACGGTACAAGCGAGTTCAAGATCCACGAATACACACGCTATCCTTTATCTATCCATCTATCTTTCTGTCTCTCTCTTTCTTTCATTCTGTTCCTCACTCACTCTTTTTACTGGACCTCCCGCAGTCTGTGAAGAGATCACTAGCTCTCCCTCTCTCTCTCTCTCTCTAACTCTTTTTGTCTTGTATTTTTTCTTTTTCCATACCCCTTCTCACTTTTCCCTGTCTCCCTCTCACTCTCTCTCTCTCTCTCTCTCTTTCTCTTTCTCTCTCTTTCTTTCTATCTCTCTCTATCTCTCTTTTTCTCTTTCAACTCGCACATGGCCGGACAGAATCGGCCGTTTGTGTACACTTTCATGGAGCCAGCGGCCGTTGGCTCTTCTTGATATTTTTGCACGACTCCCGAATAATCGTGGCACGCATGCACGCACGGAACTCGTCCCTCTTTTCCTCTCTTTCTATTTCTCTCTCTTTCTCCCTCTTTCCGTTTCTCTTTCTCTTTTTCTCTCACAGTTTTCACTCCTCAACCAACGTAGACCTCCTGACATTGAAATTCGTTCCACGAATGTCGAAAATATAACGCGACGTTATTATCTTTATTGCGATTTCATTCAAACAAAAAAAAAGGAAAAAAAAAGAAAAAGAAATCATTTAAATAATTAAAGTCAAAAACATGATAGGATCAAACGATGTCATCTAGCTAAACATTTTTAAACGTTAATATATTTATTTTTGATACGTCGATTGGTTGGCCTTGAAAATATTCTTGTTATTTTACGTTTACATATAAAATCTCGTCGTCATCCGTTCAAAAATTGCGAAATTCATGATAGAAGATTGAAAAGATATATCGAAGGGGGAGAGAACTGCATGCGGTCGTTAGGATCGTAATTGGGGTGTACAATTTCGGATTATACGGGCGATTAATTCGATGATCTTTCGACTATTCGAAAGGAAAGAGCGTGCGGAATGGGTAACTAAGGATGAGAAACCTCCTGGCATGGCTGAGAAGCGCGAATGAGATAGACCGGTAAGAAAGGAGGGAAACCGGTCTCTCGCAAAAAGGAAGACATCTTTCGCGGTATGCTCTGACGTTGCACTAACTTCGCTCCTGCTCGGAAAGCCCCTGATGATGATCTCTCTTTCTCTCTCTCTCTCTCTCTCTCTTTCTCTCCTTTTTTATTTCTTTTTTTTTTATATCTTTCTTATTTCACTCCGCTTGGATTCTTCGTCACCATTTCTGGCCTCCTAAATCTTGTTCTTTTTCTTTATAAAATGTTAATGAAATTTCCCTATAAACGAGTCTTACCACAGATTTATTGTACAATATAGCAGAAATCGTGAAAGAAGAATAAAAAGTTACAGTTTGTATTTACTGACGATAGGAATCAAACGTAAAAGAAAAAAGAATGAATATTTATTGAAGAAAAAAAAAACGTAAAAAAATTTGAAGTTAGTGAACTTATCTCCTTAAATTTTGAAGATGAAAAAAAAACGTAAAACCCCGGATGTATATTACGATTCACCAAATTCAAGAAGCCAATAGTCTAACTCAAAGAGGATATTGTTAAAGTCGTTAAATGATTGATTAGTCTCGTCGGCACGTCAAAGACTTTCGCGTTTAATTACATCAGTCTTTGTGAAATCCCCACTCTTCTCTTTCTCTTTCTTTCTCTTTTTATTTCTCTCTATATTTCTCTCTATCTCTCTCTCCGTCATTCCTTCCTTTCCTCTTCTATAAACAGATGGAGAAAGGCAGCTGGATAGGATATACGTTCGTTGAAACCTTCGATAGAAAATATTCGCTATGTATGAATGGAAAACTCTAAGGAATTTTTTGGATGATAACAAGAAAGCTGAAGTACGCTGAGATCATATTCAGCCAAAGTTTCCTTGAAGGAAATTTCAATTTATTCTATATTTCTCTATCATTTTCCTATATCCTGATGACTTTTATTGAAATTTTACAATAATGTAATCAAATGGAAAGTTAAAAGTAACAGAAAATTAAAATATTACCAGTACTATTGATTTTTTACTTTTAACAGAACAAGACTTGTTAAGTATTTTCGTTCGTATTTATTGACAAGTATTTGCTGTTTCTCATTGACTGGTTATCGTAATGTGTTTCTTTATGCTTTTAAACGGTATGTTACATAAAAGTATAATAAGAAGTAGTTGACGAGTGAAAAATATTGTACAGACGTCTACCATATTTACCGATTAGAAGGAAAAGGAATTAGCACAACAACATCAACAACAAACAACAACAACAACAACGATAAAGAAGAATAAGAAGAAGTAGAAGAAGAAGGAAAAGAAGGGCTAGTAAGAAAGATAAAAGAGAAACGAAAGAGAATGAGAGAATAAATTTGTGCGGGCATGTGTAATGACGCGACGCATACACGAAAGAGAAAGATGCATCTTTTCTTTTGTGTGTATGTATATAAGTATGTATACGTGAGATGGTCTCATACATGTATGCATATTCACTATCACTGGATGGCATATTGTGCCAGTGCGGCGCGGCGACAAACGCGCCTCAGGAACATCAAACGCATCAGCATACGCACACTTGTTCACAATGCGTTCGTATCGAATCGTCCATTTGTATTCTTCAGTGGTTCTCAACGTTGAATATTTCTTTCTATTTAATCGCCATTCAACGTCCATTGTGCGATAAGTCGTTGTTTTGAAATAATTATAATTTTTTTATGTCACCACACACATACACACACAATACTCGTAAGTAATTTTTGATGTATAAAAGAATTTTGTAATACACCGCCTAACTAATTTTTCAACTCGTTTTGCGATAATTATAAATTACGTTTGTAAGTATGAAGCGTTTAATCGATAAATAAAAAAAAAATAAAAAAAGAAACAAACAGAAATAAAAAACAAAAAAAAAGATCCATCGTTCCGACTAGAAAGCTAATTTCCAGTTAGATACGATCGAACGACTTTTAAATTGTTCCCGTGGGATGGATCGCTTTTTCTTCTTTCGCGAAGAAGCGTGACGCAGGAGATTAAAGAAACTATCCATTCGAGGAAGGTTCGTTCGTTCGTTCGTCTCGGTACGCGGATTGTATCCGTGCTAAAACACGAATCCTTTTTGTACAAAAGTGCCAGATAAGAGAGAGACAGAAGTTTCTGGCGACATTCCTAAGAATAGTTGGAGACATATAGAGAAGAAGAAGAAGAAGAAGCATAAGACAAAGTGGAAGAAAGAGAGGAAAGTACTCGACTTTTCTCTCGTCTTATAGAAACTTTTATCTCCAAATTTTCTGACGAAGTTATATAATCCGTAAAAACCGGATTGGCCTTTAATCATAATTATCTCAAGATAAATTATTATCTTCTTAATATATATATATAATTTTATACCAATAATTAAATTAATTGCTTGATAATAAATTTACGATTGAAAAGTTGAAAAATATGATAAGAAGATTACGTGAATGTGTAAAGCGAGAAAAAAAAGAAATAAACGATAAGTAAGTAATAATAGAGTAAAAATTGGGAGACGTACAAATAAAAGATGGCAACGAACTTTTCGGCCATATTAGAAAAAATTCAGAGAACTCACTTCGCGACTTTGAACGTCGATCTTTTCGAGAATACTCGAGTGAAAAAGGCAAAAGAGGTATCACCGAAACGGTCAGAATGGCACGAACAAAGCTACGTAAAGTCTTGTTACTTTTCTCTTGTCGTTTTCGAAAAAACGGAAAGAGAAGTCAGCAGTAGAAGCAAGCAGGTTAGAAAGGAGCGTGCACACGCGGTAGGTAAAGAAGATTCACGAGCTGCTGAAAGAGATTTTTTAACTCGATAACTTTGTCTCTCGCCTTTTCTTACTCGGAATACAACGAATGTTTCTTTATCGTTTTCTCCTCTTCTCTTTTCCTTATTCTCTTAAGCCTTTGCACCGATTGAAGAAAGAAGGATCCGGGCTCGAGAGTAGGTGCGGCACGGCTCTGATCCCGAAGGAATGTAGTTGGCCGTGAGAGGAGCAAGAGACTTCGGCAGAGAGAAAGAAAGAGAGAAAAAGAGAGAAAAAGAGAGAGAAAGAAAGAAAGAAAGAGAGAGAGAAAGAAAGGAAGAGAGAGAGAGAGAGAGAAGCATCGTGCTCTGGGAAAAGAAAAATTAAGAGAGAGAAAAAGAAACAACAAGTTTCGACTCACTACTACTATTCACCACCACAAAGAAACAACTTAAGCCTGTTATAAGTATATATATGCGCAAATGTATCCGTGAGGAGAGCTTGGCGAAAGTAATAGCGACGACTCGTAATCGGCCTTGAACCTACCACCAGGATCACCGATCCGTTCTGCGTTTGCGAATGCATCACGAGAGGAAGATGTGGGCGTTCATGAAAAACGACTCCTTCGTATGGAGCAACCGAAAATGTATCTTTTAGGAACCACGTGTTGTCCTTATAGGATACGTAAAACCATGTCTGCGATTGGCTGTAGTAGATAACTGTGAGACGTTGATTGAACGTTTCGTACATTTTGTAATTTTTGTTTTTAAAATTATTGATAGTACCTGAACTTAAATTTATTTTTAATGTTATCGATTAATCTAAAGAGTGTAAATTATAAGAAATTAAAAAAATAATATTCTTACTTACATATAACCAATGTATCGTAAGAATAAAAGTGCCTTTCAATATTGGAAACCCACCTGCAATGAGAAAGAGAAAAAGATAGAGATTAGGTAAAGAAACAATATTATCTTTATCTTATACATATATTCTTACTTAGAGATACGTTTAGTGAGATAGTATATTTACGACTTTAAGCCAGTGGTTCTCAAACTTATGAGAATGAAGAAAGAGTTAATTTTCTTGATAATAATAATAATAATAATATTATTATTATAATTAATAATATAATAATAATAATATTATTATTATTATTATTATTATTATTGTTTGCTAGCAAGTTGATGCTACTTTACAACCGAATAGAAGAGTCTTTTTGTTGATGGCGTTGCAAACGAAATAAAAAGAAGATGAAGAAGAAGAAGAGGGGTAGAAGAAGAAGAAGAAGACATGAACAGAACGTGTCTTCTTCGCGGTATGTATACAATACATACATGCTTTACGATATATCGTACAAGGTTCTCGTTTGCGAGTCTTGCTCTCTCTTCCTCTCTTTATTTCTCTCTCACGGACTGAGAAACTGTTTGGCGGGACAATGGAGAGGTTGTATCCGAGCAGACAGAGTTGGTGTATTGTTGCTCGATGTCAGTGAGAAGCAGCAAGTAAAGGAGAAACGACTAACATAAATGTGTGAGAAAGAGGAAAAGAGAGATAGAGAGAGGGAGAGAGAGATAGAGATAAAGCTAAAAAAACGAGAGGAGCTAGGAGCAAGAAGGACATAATATCATCGAGGACAAAAGCGAGACAAGTCGCATCGGAGAGGAAAATACGCTAAACACTGGCCAAGTTCTCCACGTGCCTCTTCTCCTCATCCTTGTTCTTGTTCTTGCCTTTTCTTCGTGTTCTACCAAACGGGAATATGAATTTCATCGTTGTACCCATTCCTGTTAACCCTTTTTCTCATATATATATACTTATATTGATTATGATTTTTATTCAAAAAGACAAATTTAAAATGTTAAATTAACATTGTTAAAATTTTTGTTTTGATCATTCCGAGAAAAAATTTTTCATCTAAACTAGTCGTTTATTATGTTGTTTTTCTTTATAAAGATTATTTTGTATTCTTAATTTTAATATATTTATATTTGATACGTGAATTTTGAACGTATTCAAATTCGTCGACCATTTTTTTTTAATCAACGATACCTGCGAACGAAAATACGTAACACCAAAACTGTGACTTAAACGTGTCAGTTTTTGTTCTTTAGCGAAGATTACTTCATTCGTATTTAAAATTATCAACGATTTTTATATCAATTTATAAATAATTTAATATATATGAAAAAAATGTGCATGTGTGTATAAAAAAAGGATTTACGTTGCTGTTAGAAATGTTTAAAGTTAGATCACATGGTCGTTTTTCGATCTCTCGGTTAAAGCCGAAAAGAAAATGAAATCAGATTATCCTCCAAAGAGAAGAAAGTTTATAATACTGAGAGGATCTACGGTTACTATAAATGTCAATGATAAAACGTTCCAGAGGACAGATCGGTACAATTTTCTTTAACAAAATCAAATTCAAGTAACTTCTTCGTACTACTTCTTACAACGTTGTGAGAGTTTTTGAAAACAATGCCTCGGCTGGCTTTAAAAACGTTCACAAGGGAACATACACAACGTTGTGGATGAGCTTAATAAAGCTTTAGAGACTTGGCAGAACAATTCTCTTTTTCTCTGTCTCTTTCTTACTCTTTATTTTTTCTCACATTCGAATTCTCGAAAGAGACCGAAACTTGAAATATTTATGATCGTTCCTCTTGCGAAATGTCGGAACATTTTACATTGTAACTACTGAAATGGTTAACTTTCATACTTTTTTAACGTAATACGTAATAATAAAGTCCGTACGCGCGCGCGTATTTATTTCGAGTGTTAAAAAAAAAACCAACTAAAATCTGAAAATTTGAAAACGTAAAAGATAAATTAATGAAATTCGCAAACTGAAATTATTTTTAATACTGAACAAAATTTCTTTACCGATAAATTGTTGACTTTCGTGATTTTGTAAGATCGAATTCATTCTATTCGATGGGAACTAATAAAAGTGTAAAATCGTACGTAAAAAGTAACGTTTCTTGGTTAGAATCGTAGGATTCATGACACGTCTAATACGGATAAAGAAGAAGAAAATGAAAAAAAAGAAATACAGAGAGAGAGAAAGAAATTGTTACGGTTCATTCGGCAACAATTTTGGCACAAGGTCGTTGCTGTCCAAAATTCGCCAACTTCGACTTTGCCGACCTATATTCTTCTTTGTGGACATCTAAACAATTGAGAAGAGACAGAAAGAGAGAGAGAGAGAAAGAGAAAAAGAACGAAAGGTGAACCCAATTATAATGTTTCTGTTAATTAACCCCTTTTACTGGTACCTCAAATTAGAAATGAGAAAAAAATCATCAATAGTTGTAGCATAATTTTATTTATTATTTAAATTTTATTGCATTTCGATAAATTTTATTTATATAAATTATATACAATAAATTAAATTAAAATAATGAATATTTTTTATTTAATAAATATTTATATTATTATATAAATTATAATATAATATATATTAAATTAATTTATTAAATATTAATATAAGTTATATTTATTATTTTAATTTACATATAAGTAACGCATGAATTAATTTTATAAATCAATCTAATATTAAGTTAAAATAATAAAAAAAAATTATTTACTAATGTCTGTACGGATAGTAAAAATAAAAAATACAAAAATATATATGTTACAAGTATCGTAGGGAAGAAAAATTGTAGTAAAAAAAAGAATATACATATGCTTATCAAGTATATGAAAAAATGAAAAGAGATAGGTGGAAAAGAGAAAGAGACTGCCGTTAAAATTTCATGACGATTCTTTTGGCTACCTTGATAAACGATATTTCTCTATCAGTTCAACGGAATATGCCGCAACTCAATGTCTGCGGGAGTATTTACGAATGTTTACAAACGCATAACTTCGACGAGTCGAGCACAATAGATTCTTGGCATGAGACCGAAATAGTGCAAACTGCCAAGTGCAAGGACCTATGTTTAGTTATGTACCTTCCTCCTTTCTCCCTCTCTCTCTCTCTCTCTCTCTCTTGTGATCCACGATCTGACGCATATCGTCTTACTAATCAACCCCGAAAAGATATCGTTTCCTTGTTTAGATAATAACGTCATTGTCAATTGTCAACAATACGATTTCTTTTTATTTCGGTAATAATTAATCGAATTTCTTGCTATTTTTTTCCTTTCTCTTTTCTTTTGTATATACGCATAAGTTTTCAATTTGAATAAAATAAATATTTCTTCGCAAAAAGATATTAAGATATATTTATTAAAATATCAATTTGTCGATTAATTTGAAAAAAAAAATAAATACAAAAATAAATAAATACGAACGACACGAGTAAAAAGAAAAATAATATCGTTGTTGATACATCGTTATAATTTAAAAAAAAAGAAAAATAAGTTCGACGTGACTTCGACGATCGCATTTCGCGTCTCGTTAAAAACGATATATTATTAATATTATAAAAGAGAAATTTTTCCGAGGAAAGAAACTGAGACGCGTCGTGTTCTTGGTATGTATTATATACGTATATATATGTAGATGTAATATATTTACCATAGTATATATCCGATAAAACTAATAATAAAGTTCACTTTAGAGTGAGCTATGTATAAAGTCGTTAATCCAAGCTCGAACGCGTTTCTTCTGGCCAATGTACCGTCCTGACTCGGCCTTGCACCACCTTCGCCAACCCTGGCCGTGCCTATATTTAGAAGAAGCTCGAAAGTCGATGTCCAGGTCGTGGCGTACCACAAATATAACGATTCTCGCTCTCTTTCTCTCTCTTTCTTTCTCTTTTGAGAAGAAGAAGAAGAAGAAGAAGAAGAAGAAGAAGAAGAAGAAGAAGAGGGAATGAAAAGGGAGGGGGATAGTGCATCGTGCAAAGTCTTCGCCCTCATCGAAACTGAGGGTTGCCAAGAGTAGTGTGTTCCACTCTGTAACTGTGGCAGGTGCCAAGAAGCATCGGCTGATTGAGCATTACGTCACCAACAAGAGGTCTTTGTACAGAATTACTTTGCGGTGCGGTTCTCGATCGAATATCCCTTACGATAGAACTACATCCCCATTATAGTGTTAAAAAGATTTTATCTTAAACTTATTTTATGGTATTTTATTATTTTAAGTTATTATTTAAAAAAAAAAGTAAGTAAAGTTTACTTAATTACTTTACTTACTTACTTTATTTAGTTATATGTAGTTATATATTATTTATTATTAGTTATATATTATTATTATATTATTATGTATGTTAGTATTATATATTGTATAATAAATGATTTACATTACAAAATCGTTTCTTATAAAAAAAAAAACGAAAAAAAAAACAATACATATATTATAAAATAAATAAACAAATAAAGAAAAGTTTAAAAATTACTAACATATTATTGCATATTATTCAAATTAATAGGTACTCATATTCGTTGAATCACTCATCTCAATATAGGTAAAACAAAATAATTCGTTGCATTAATTCAGATGATTACAAAAAATAAAGCATTTGAATGAAAAACCTGTAAATCATATTTACAAAAAAAAAATAAACAAATTAGGAACAAAAGGAAGATTTAAATCGATCTATCGATGTTCCAGAAATTTCTATATATATATAATAAAATTGATATATTATGATAAAGAAAAAGTATACTTGCTATATAGCAAAACTTAAACGTTAAATGTTTCGAAGTTACGAACAAGCAAGAAAATATCTTCTTTCGCAATAGTCGATCAAGGGACTATCACATTCGTTGGACGTTAAAAGTAACTTGTGCCAAGAACGGCGAGTGTAGTTTTCCTTCGTGTCGCAGACTATCGGCCGCCGTCCAAAAGCATCATACGAATAGCTTTCAAGTAAATACTTATATACACATAACGAAATCATGTTTAATATTGTAGTAATCAAATAACACTAACAAACCGTATGTGAATTCATTAAATCATTAAATATTAAATGTCCAATTTCTAAATGAAAATAGTCAAAATAATCAGACGTTTCATATATTTAACAATATAATATTTATAATAAAAAAAATCGATTATCGATCCACAGTAAGCAATTTATGATTTGATGTGTAAAAACTAATTTGTTTTTTTAGATTGTAAAATTAGAAGTATAAGAATTTATTTGCAGAACTTGTATACATACAAGGATAGGTTGAAAAGTTTTAATTTTCAATGAAACCAAAAAAAAAACCGTATTCGAATGAAAAAAAACAAATTGTTTTTTTTAACGAGACTAACGAACTTTTCAATCGATCTACGTATCTTCGTATATAAAACAAAATATATATATAATATCAATTTTTTTAGAAAATTAAATGTTCTATAAAAATGGTGTCTTATGTTTTGGTAATTAAATTAAGCGTTCAAAAGATATTCAGAGACAAAAATCAGTACACATGAAAGTTTGATGATGAATATCTGTTGAACGCTTAATTTAATCGCCAAAACATAAGACACCATTTTTATAGAGCAGTTAATTTCCTACAAAAATTTGTATTGTGCACTTTTTAATAGTCATTTATTGTCGAGTTATAAAATTCATAAACAAAAATGAGATTTGTCTAAAAATCATCAAATTTAAATCTTCAATATCATTCAAATGGTGAGGTTTACGGAAAAAATATAAGATACCTTTTTTGTAGAGCATTAAATTTCCTATAAAATTCGTCTCGAACATTTTTCTGTACAATCAATAAATAATGAGGTATGAATTTTAATCTATTGGACTGAAAAAAAAAAATAAAGAACTGCGATGCGGAGGATCTTCCTATTAAAATTAAGAGCTCATATTGGGTGAGAATTGTTTTAAGGTGTCTAGGAAACCATTTTTGCGTGGCACTTGAAAAAAAAAAATAAGTCATTTTTTTGACCCACCCTAATATATAGTTATATTAAGTAAAAAGAAAAACACAAATAATTTATGAGAATATGTAAAACGAATTTTGTTAAAAAAATTTAAAAAATAAAATAATATTAAAAAATAAATATTTATATATATCTGTGAATTTCTATTAAAAGTCTTTGAAAAGGGAATACTTTCGAAGACAGTTTAAACGTTGAATGAGAATTAAGTGGAAAATTCTTAGAAAAGCTACTGCAACGAGTATTGTGAATCGCGTTCTCTCTGCGTTGCATTGAAGCGAGTTACGAAAGGATAGAAAGAGAGAGAGAGAGAGAGAGAGAGAGAGAGAAAGGGGGAGTAGAAAGAGAAGGAAGGAAAGGAGAAGGGAAGAGAGATCGAGAGTGACCTGGTTACCCTTAAGAGGACCTTGCCACTTCGAGCAGGAGCATGGCTATCGGGTTACCAGTTTCTCTCATTACGCGGAACGCGTGCCAGACTTCGACCTTTTTCTTTACCAAGAACGACAACTTCACGTAGTTGATCATCAATTTTTCTCTCTTAGACTCTTTTTCTATTACATCGTAGTATATACCTTTTTCCTACAAAACTTGAAAGTTTGTCAAGAAAAAAAAAGAAAAAAGTAATAAAAAGGTTCTTTTTCTCTTACCATCATTTGAGTTTCCTCCATTAGTAAATAATAGGAAATTTGAACTGTTTTCAAATAATAAATATCATATTATATATGTCTCGTAATAATTATCTTTTATATAATGAAGTATTTTATTTTTTCATATCTCGATCATTTAATATTGATAATATTTTTTTTATTTTTCCTATTACAAATAATGAGAAATCGAAATGTTTCAAATGAGTATCTATTATAATATTATATTACGTAAATCGATAGTTATTTGTTGTTAATTATATTGTTCTAATTCGTCAAATTTAATTCCACGATATTCACGATTTCTTACTGCGAATATTACAACATTTGGAAACATTTCAAATGGGTATATTGTATCGTATTTATGTGTTTTAATACGATAATAATTTGTGGTCAATAAAATATTTTAGTCATCGTGAGATTTATCTCGACCAGGTACACGTTGGTTCATTTATTTTTCCAACAAGAAAATGTTACATAAATTTGACAAATTCAAATCACACGGATGGTAGTATGTCATTTAAAATAATAATTCGATCAAAGTAAGATAAACATAGAAATTAAAGAGAACATTCTCGATGTTAAGACCTTCAATGCGTTTTACTTCGTTAATAATAATAATTGTTTACTCTATTACATTAATCGTAATGTCAACATAATTTAATCTCATTACAGAAACATCCGATTCATTTTTCTGGCGTCAAATAATTTAAAAAATTCTAAAGAATATACATTAGTTTCTTTTTTTTAAATTAAAAACATAAAAACTTTTGTAAACGAGAGTAAAAGGAAAAAATTTTACCGTTCAAAGTTTTACTTCCAATTTGAAAGACACTTGTTCCCGTCCCCTTCTTTGGACAAAACTTTTAATCCGATCGTTTAAAATATTTTAGCCCATCTTGTATAAAAGTGACAAGATATAAAAAGAAAGGAAAAGATAAAAAGAAAAAAAAACAAGAACTAAAAGATAAAACCCCGTGGTATCTCATATCCGAGATTAATGAAATTAATTCGTTCACGGAGAAGTTAAATCGATCATCTCGGGTTACGATCACCTTGGCCCGCATTTTCTTATCGACCTCATACGTCCGCAAGCGTTCAACGACTATGATCGTCAAAGACGGCTCGCGAAACGCATAGCAAATATCCCTGATAATTAAAGCCCGTTTATTATGCAAGCGTGCAAGCAAATGCAAACGCAAACTTCTAACGCAAACTCAAACGAGTTTATCGTTACCGTTGTCGATTGATACGAATCGACAACGTCAGATAACGTTAACATAACTTACAATTAGATCTACGTGAATTCGATGCCAAGGCTAATCCTGAAAATTCTATATACACGTGTACTCTGTTTCGAAATAACAATTTTTCATTTTTTTCAAAAACCAACGATAGAGACCAATTTGATTATTAATATTCGTCAAAACAACAGGATTGTTCAATCTTTTGGCTTCTTTTGTTAATATTTGAATAAAAAAAAAACAATTATCTCTAGCCTTAGATTAAAAAAAAACAGAATATGTTAATTTTTAAAGATATTCGTTAAGCAAAAAAAATTAATAAATAATTTACGTAAATAATTATTATTTAACGAAATTAACGATTATATTTGAAGCTAAAAATAATTGAACGATATTGATTTAAAACGTTTTATAACGTACTCTGGGTGATTATGATGCGTGTAAAAATAGGTCAAAAAAAAGGGGGGGGGGGTTGACAAGTTTTTTCTCGTTGGAGGCCTCGTTTTCGAGAAAATCTTGTGTCAGAACTTCTAAATTTAAAGATCTTCTACTGTTACTAGATTTATGATGGTCATGGTAGGAATCTTAACCAATTAATCTCTGCTCTGTCCTCGGTATCATCCTACTGTCTTGACGATGATGATTTAAAAATCGTTGATATATAATACTCGACTGCTGGCGTTGCGTCATGTTAACAGTTCGACGAATAAACACAAACTAAACTTATAGAAGGAACAAGTAGCATTACCGAAGTCAAAATGTAAACATTACAGAGGACAATTAATAGAAAAACGTAAACAAGAAATATATGTTCGTTGTTATTAAAATAACCGAAAAAAGAAAGTTCTCAGTTGTAGGCATACTCAACGGTATTTATAAACGCAATCTGATTTTTTTTGGATAACGTAGCCTTGAGAAACCAAAAAAATGTTACTCTTTCTTCTTTCTTCTCATTTTTACATTTAGAGTCACCCCCCGCTTAGTTGTAACACTAGTCTAGATATAACCTATATACCAGTGGATTTTTCTTCAATCTTATTTTTATTTTACATATATATAAAGTAAGATATATGATAGAAAGTATGTAATTAACTTTCTACAATCCTAAAATAGATTTCTTTGTATATAAAAATATTGAAGCTTTGCATTCCAAGCGAATATGAATTATTTTTATATTTTTAATAAGAGTAAGTACGAATAACATTTTATTTAATTAATAATTTATATACATACATAAATTAATAATTTAA
>NW_015148977.1:1250449-1262949 GCF_001465965.1 Polistes dominula
ATATATATATATATATATATTTCGTTCAGGGAGCAATTACCTTATCATAGAAATCAATAAACAGTTTAATATATCATCAAAATTGAAGATAATTAGAAAATTTTGTTACAAATGTGGTTAGTATCACAGTTCACATTATCATGAATAATTAATAGAAAATATATTTTTTTCCCCTTCTAATTAATAATTAACGAGATTCTTCTTGCTTTATTTCTTTATCGCGATTTCAGATTAATTGAAAACAACGTTACGATTTAATTTAATGTCAATTATGTTCCGTAATAAAAATGTTATTTTCTTTTTTTTTTACTTCTTTCTCCTCTTCTAATTCATAATTTACGAAATGCTTGCCTATTCTCTCTCTCTCTCTCTTTCTGCCTCTGTCTCTGTCTTTCTTTTTTTTTTCTTTATTTCTCTTTCTCTTTATGTCTTAATTAGATTGGAAAATGTAATTACGATGATTTCGATCCAACGAAAGGGTTGTAGAAACGATAGGAGAATACGAGTACCAGTACGATGAAAAATTAATACCCACGATGTGAATTCTTAAAAAGCTGACTATAAAAAAATCATGTTGATTCTATCACTGCTGAGATTTCATTTCTCTCGTGTATAATTATTAAGATTTTCTTTCTTTCTTTTTTTTTTTTTTTAATATTCTGTTCTTTTTTTATTCGAGAAATTACATAAAATCGACGCTGAGAAGAGAAATTTTATATTAAAAGTACATTTTTTCCAAGTATTCTTTTGTATTAAAATGATAAAACATAAGTGTGACAAGAATTATTATTCAAATTAAAAATTTATTAATTAAACATCTTTAATATAGTAAAAAAAAAAATAATTACAAACGGAAATTTATTAGTTGAACATCTCTGTGAGAAAAGAGAAAAAGTAATTTTTAAAAATGATCAATTTATTATTTATGTATCACCAACTGTGTTATATCATTTCGATTAAAATTCAAATCAGAGAGAAAATTAAAAACAAAACTTGCGTATCAAGATATGATGATGGTTTGACGAGGTTTTAAATCTATTCCTTTCTAAAAATATAAACATTTTTTAAGTGAAACCTCTTAGCCAAAAATGGCGATAAAATTTTATCGTTGATCGACAGTTGAATGAAATTATGGAACATTCTATAGTGTTAGTGTATAGTATATGCGCGTATGTGTCGTTGGATGAGATACATCGATCGATAGTTACTGTAAGATGCGTTTATTTATGGAAGGATTAGTGGGGATGTTACATACCTTGATAATGTTCTACATACTTTAAATGATTTTTAATTAATCGAAAAAAAATGTATATATACAGCTTAAAAACACGGAATATAAATTTGACGTACCGTCCTCTTCGAAACCCACCATTAGACTAGTTCGTTGTCCTCTATGAAAGTTCTTTTTTGAATATTGTTTGTATGACTTTCAGATAAGTAAATTCTGTTTATTACGTGTAACATTAATTTTGTTACACATACATAACCTTTAGAAAGTTATTACATCTACATATATATAAAAATTCAGTGTCTCATTGTTGATTTGCGATGAACTTCGAAACTTCTCAATCGATCTTAATGAAATTTGTTGTATTTTGTGTGATTTTTTCCAACTTAGAATATAGGATAGTTTTTATCACGATTATTTAGCATTTTTTATTGCTAATTTAAGAATTTATTATTAAGAGGTTATCTAAGTCTCTAGATTTTGTAAGTATTCAATAGATGGCGCTGTATTTCAATTCAATTATTTCAAATAATTTCACGTCACACGTTTTTTCTCAGATATACAAATGACATAACTAACCCTGATTGTTATATTTTTTGTATATTATTATTTTATTTATTCCATTCTAATTATAGTATTATTTTGCATGTTGTTATAATTCACTAGAAAATTAGGTGCCCCTAGCACATTTTATAACATATATATAAATAGGTGTGATATTAATTATGATATTAATTTTGTTAATAATAATAAACAGACGCAATGAAGCATTCGACATAACGATGATGATAATAAATGGCTCTTAAAAAGAAATGAAACGTTAATTCTGTTGACTTAAATGGAATCAATGAAAAAGAATATCGTGCTTGACACGGTCTCAAACACTCGCGCTTTCGCGGGACGAAAGAGAAAGAGAGGACCGGTTTTCCATATCGGCTATAACGGATGTAACAGCTCGTCTGTGCCAGCAGGTAGTAGTACACATAGGAAGGAGAACTCGAGACGATCATAAAGAACGTCATCGTCTCGCAACTCTTCCTTCTTATCGTGCCTTTCTTTCTGTTCATTCTGTTTTTCTTCTTCTTTTTCTTCTTCTTCTTCTTCTTCTTCTTCTTTTTCTTCTTCTTCTTTTATTTATTTTGTTTCTCTTTAATTCAACGTGATCATCGCAATAATCGGAAATTTATCTTACGATTATTATACATTATTCATTCACATAAAATAACATTCGACATTTTATTTCGTAAAAATGTTATAATATATGTAAAAAAAATTGCTACTTATTATTAAATTATCTTATTATGCATTCATTAAATTATGATTATTAGATTTTTATTTAAAAAATAAATAATATATTTTAAATTTAAATTATTCTATATGCGTATGGAATTACTTTCTTTCTTACGAAATTCTCAGAAATTTTTAATTATTAAAATTTATCATCGCCATTAAATAATTATTCAATTTTTTTACGATTAATTCAATATCTAATGATAAAATCAATATTTGTACGATATAAATAAAAGAATCTTTACCGAATATGGGGGATTAATATTTTGTTCGGTTCTAATTTCTTAAGAAATTTTTTAATTATTATATGTAAAACTGTACGTGTGAGCGAACTCGCATACAAAAATCCATCAGAACGTAGAGACGCCGAAGAAATAGAAAAAAAAAATTTCCGTTCCCGAGTGTGCGCGCGGGAGAAAACATACACATACACAAACACAAACAAACAAACATACAACGCACAACCATATATACATATATGGGTACTCATACGCAACACACACGTAGCGAGAGACAGAGGGAGGCTATATAGGTACCAAGGGTATTGATTTCAAGGCATAAATAGACCGCAGTCTCTATTATTCAAAATGCGCTCTACCCGACAGCCCCGACAGTGCCACTCTCCGCGGGAAAATAATCGCAACTCTGACGTTTCCAACGAGAAATGTTCTCTTCCATATCCTTCCCTATCTTTCTCTCTCATTGTACTTTTCCATTTCTTCCGTTTAATTTCAGTGATTTCCAGATGCTAATTTGATCCTTTCTTCTCCGTTTAATAACATTAAAACCATTAAACGACGACAATAAACCGCCATCTTGATCATATCCGTCAATTTGGCGGGAAATACTAATTCGTTTATGTCAAACTTTTACCACTGATCTTTTCTATTGTAATCACAAAAGTATACTAAAATAATCTTTAACGTTCTAACGGAACATCATTAATCCACATTTCAGTAATTTCAATAAACAATCTCTTGTCTTTCCTCTAGAAATTAACGTTAAAACGTGAGAATGGAACGCCATTTTGTCCGTATACCTCAATTTGGCGGGAAATTTTAAATCAACTGTATTTAAGACTCTACATCTACGTAATCAACAATTGTCAACGAATGTATTGTCTTACAATCGCTATAACATACTTCAGCGATCTTCGACAAAAGATCTCCTTAATTATAAAAAAAAAAAAAATTTCTTAATGAAGATAAATTCGTTTTAGATCAACACGACAGAATATAGTGACGTTAAATTCCGCGTGGCGTCTCTCTACTCGACATTCCTGCCATTTTGACGTAAAATCTAGTATTCTTAGAGAATGGATTCATGATAGAATAATGGAATGGTATACACCCGGTAGATGTATAGGCAGGTCGTTATAAACGTGTACTGATACGATGCGAGAACGCGAAGAGCACCGGATATGGACTAGACTACAGCCAGACGGCCCGGAATGGAAATCAATACAGTCTCAACGCTCTCCTCGGCTTTCCTCCCATCCAACCACCCACCCACCCAACACCCTACTCTTTCTCTTTCTCTTTTTATTTCTCTCTCTTTCTCTCTCTCTCTCTCTCTCTCTCTCTCATACAAACTCGTACGCAACATCATTGGCTCCCGTATTTCCACAGACCAAACGGAGATTACACGGCGTTTCTACAATGGATTCTGCCCGTGAGCTGTTCAACTACCTCTCCTACCAACCCCCTTATCCACCCCTAACCACTGTGTTGGACTCCAGTGACTCTTTTACATTACTCTCTCTTTCTTTCTTTCTTTCTTTATTTCTTTCTTTATTTCTTTCTTGTTCTCTCAGCGAAGCTTTTAAATCTGCATTCAGGCCAAAGACACGAGGACCTCTTCTTCATCCTACATTTTCTCCCTCGCCTACGAAGAATTTTTTTGAATACAACAGAGGGAAGAAAAAAAAGAAAGAGAAAGAAAAAATGAAAAACTTTACTGGCGTTGTTTTATCTAGAAAATATGTATTATGTTTGTGTCTATATCATATTTTTTTGTATCGATTAGAAAAGAAGCTTTTGTACAGTAAAACGTTGACATTTTTCTTGGATATTGGATCGATGGGGGAAGTTAGAAAGTAAAAAGAAGAAACAAAAAAAGAAAAAAAAAAAGGAAAGAGATGGAGAAGACATGTCGTTGGCTTTTGCTCTTGAATCTTGACTTTGGAGAAAGGAGACTTCTTTCTTTTTTGATTCTTTACGTAGATAGATAGATATAGTATACATACAACGAACCGTCCATCAAAAGATTATTATTTTTGGCGCAAAAAATAGATTCACCATCATCGCGAAAAATATTTGTTTGCAATTTATTTTGTTTATCTTAAATTTTGGCTTTATTTTTTACTTTTTTTCTTTTTTAAATTATAATTTTAGGCACGTGACACTGAAAGACGAAACGGGTATGAGAAATTTGTTGATATTTTTAACGGTATTTTCGTTATTTATTCGTTAATATCTCATTTTTTCTTTTGTTTTTCTTTTCTTTTATAAGAGGAATATATATTTTTGAAAAAATATCTGTTTCGCAAGCCCATGTTCTTTCTTTTTTTTTCGCGTGGAAACGAATACCAAGTTGAATGATCGCGTGCAACAAAGTGAACACACGGTGTTTCGAAAACGAAAAGAAGTTATTCGACAGACCACTTTTTCTTCTTCTTCTTTGTCGTGATGTTTCATTCGGACGCGTTTGTCGGAAAATGTTTACCCCGCACGAATACTGCAATGACGCACGTGCGCTTTCGAGATATATATACGAACGTGAAGAAAGTAATTATGGTTTCATATATATATAAATATACGTGGTATACTTATATGAGAAAAATAGACGTGTCTGGAAATTGTCCAAAAGTAAACCACTCATTTTCTACATCGTTTTTCAATCTAAAGTATAAGAATTAATCATAAATTTTACATTTTTTTCTTAATTCGTAGAAAGAGTTTGTGAGATCTCAAGAAAAATATATATATCTGGAAATTATCCAAATAATAAATAATATTCTGTAAATACTATTTTGAAAAATTTACAATAAGATACAAGATGGGTCCAAAAATTCCTACCTGATTTTAAATATTAATTATTTATCTATGATATTATCTAGGTTAAGGTTTTCTACAAAATTTGAAAGTTCTGAATGATTTTAAATAACGATTACTTATTTTGGAAGTTTTCTTGGCTAATATTTTTTACAAATCTTTTTTTCCTTTCGTCAAAAGTTTGCTGCATTGTCAAGAAAAAGAAAAAAAAAAGAATTAATATCACTAAAAGAGAAGAACGGGCTCGAAATGAAGTCGTCCATTTCTTTCTTCTGTAAGTACGTACTCGTTGGAACTATAGGGACAAAAAAAAGAAGAAAAAGAAAGAAAAAAAAGAAAAGGAAGAAGAAGGAGAAGAAAAAAAGGGTTAAAAAGAGAAAGAATAAAGATCGTGGCAAAGGAGATAGAGAGGAAGGAAACTTCGTACGGGCAAAAGGCATACGGCATTGCCATAAATGGCCTTACGAAGGATTTCAAATGGAGGCCGATTCGCGATCCTTTTAAGGTTCCCGACACGTAACAACGACGACTCGATCGATCAGTTTTCCGAACGGTGTTTTTTTTAAGACACCCGCCAGAAAGAAAAAAACGAGGAAAAAAGAGAGAGAAAGGGAGAGAGGAAAATTATTAGAAGAAAGTTGTCCTATAAAATTGGGTTTTTAGCTAATCTAAGAAAAATATAACCCAATAAAAGAGAATAATATTAATAATAAATGGATATACGCATATATTTTTTCATCATTAGCGCGAAAAATATTTATTAGCAATTTATTTTGTTTATCTTAAATTTTGATTTTATTTTTTTATTTTTTAACGTTTTTGTTTTTAATTATATGTAATATATTTAATTATAATAAATATATTCTTCATATAAATATATATAAATAAATAAATAAATATATATATTCATCATCAAACTTTCATGTGTACTGATTTTTGTCTCTAAATATCTCTCTGAATATCTTTTGAACGCTTAATTTAATCACCAAAACATAAGACACCATTTTTATAGAGCAGTTAATTTCCTACAAAAATTTGTATTGTGCACTTTTTAATAGTCATTAACTGTCGAGTTATAAAATTCATAAACAAAAATGAAATTTGTCTAAAAATTATCAAATTTAAATCTTCAATATCATTCAAATGGTGAGGTTTACGGAAAAAATATAGGACACCTTTTTTATAGAGCATTAAATTTCCTACAAAATTCGTCTAGAATATTTTTCTGTACTATCAATAAATAATGAGGTATGAATTTTAATCTATTGGACTGAAAAAACACAAAATTAAAAACTGCGATGCGGAGGATCTTCCTATTAAAATTAAGAGCTCATATTGGGTGAGAATTGTTTTAAGGTATCTAGCAACCCATTTTTCCGTGGCACTTGAAAAAAAAAAATAAGTCATTTTTTTGACCCACCCTAATATATATAAATCCTATGAAACGAAAAATTACGATGAATATGAACGAGATATGAAAAAGAGTGAGATAAAACGAATAAAACAAAATTTGAGTAGAGAAAAGTGAGGTTAAGTGTAATTACACAGGGATTGATTGATACAAAAATGGAATACACGTGTAAGGTAGATATATGGAAAGAAAAATAAAAAACGAAACAAAATATGGTAAAGACGGAAAGAAAATTGTTCTAGAAAATTGACCACTTAAATCTGGAGATAACTATAAAATATAACTAGAAAAAAAAGTCAAAGAGAAGAGACAAAATTAATAATAATTTGGATATTTGTATAGTCTAGATATCATGAAACGAAAGATTATAATGAATATGAACGAAAATAAAAGAGAAAGAGAAAGAATGAGAGAGTGAGAGAATGAGAGAGAGAGAGAGAGAGAGAGAATCTAAAAGAAAGATTAAAAGAAAATTTGAGGGTAGAAATGTAAGGCTAAGGGTAGTTTCGAAAGGGAGTTTCACATAGAAAGAGAATATGTGTGTACAAGGTAGAGTAAGAGAGAGAGAGAGAGAGAGAGAGAGAGGTCCGGGTTGTGTGCAGTGGGCGGCACGTGCTCGAGAGGCACGCTGATCCAGATATTCGAATCGCATCGACGAGTCGGCCAGGCGGCCATGTGTGGGGTGAGAGAGTAACAGAGTATATATGTGTATATGTGTGTACATGTACGTGTATATATGAAAGAGAGAGAGAGCGAGAGAAAAAGAGACAAGTGGGTATACGAGGTAGTGGGTAGAGCGGAGATATCCAGGTCACAAAACAAGTGTCGCAAGCGAGCGCGTTGGCACGCTCACGTTGACTCTGCTATGTCTTTCTCTTTCTCTAACTTTCAGTGTAAGTGTACACGTTTTTTTTCTTTTTGTATATGTTTATGTATATATATATATATATATATATATATATATATGGATATATTTTTCACCGAGTAAGAGAAGAAAGGGTTTTTCTCTCGTCGAGAACACACATGTAAGTACTTAAGCACGCACACTGTATATTCACTTGTGTTCCAACCATGTAAATAAGTAAGTACACATCTCCATACATTTATTTCTTCTATATTTCTTTTTTTTCTCTTTTATTTTATCATGATTTTTTTTTTATTGCGTATAAATGAATTTATTTGTATATATATTTGAATCGTAAAATATTTATTTTTGTTCATTTATTTACGTGGAAAAATGTATACTTTTATTAATTTTTTTTTAAACGCCGAATATATGGTCAAGAAATTTGAAAATTTATCAAAATCTTTTCGTATTACCGTTCACATATATTTTGGTGCTATTGTTGTTGTCTGTATAAATGATTTGTTACTCAATTGTGATTTATTTTCCTTAAATTTTTAAAATAGTATTTATTTGGTTAATTCAAACAAAAAGATCAGCAATTTATTTATCCCGTCACGTGCTTGATGTCATATACCACTTTGGCGAGCCACGGACGTTTTTTTTTTAATTCGTGCACGCACATCAGAAAACAATCGTTGTTATAAACGAATGCAATGGTGATGTTTCACGTGTACATTAAACCAATTTACTGATTGATCGACTGACCACCCATGGACTTTGTACTTTTATGCAATATAACACCAAATGACGTGAGAATATACATATATATATATATATATATATACAGAGTGACACACAAAGTTACAATTATTTTCTCTTTGCCTGGTGTTTATCGGAAAATTGTTCGAATTNAATTTCTTATTAAATTAGAGAGAAAGAGAACCAATAGAAAAAAGTCGTGATCTTTTAACCTATTTTTTAACTACACTTTTCCTCTAATACCTTTTTCTCTTATAATTTTTATTATAAAATGTAATTTTTGTAGTTTGACTCGTATGATAATAATATTATTCATTCAAAAAATTTATTTACCATTATCAAAGAAAAACAAATGAAATTTAAAAAAAATCAGAACGCGTTGTCTCCTGACCGCCGCCATTTTGATTCTTGTAAGAATTTAAATATTGGCGCTTTAAATTAAAATATCCAGTTTCAAATTTAACTAGTTTTTGTAATACGTAATTATTATTTATTCGAAGAAATGATTTAGAATCCTTAGAACAAAAATCTTCATACATACAATCGTACAAAGAAATTGAATTGAACTAAAATTGAGACACGTAATCTCGCTTCCGTCACTATTTTAATTCATGTACGAATTTAAATATTGCCGCTTTAAATGAAAATATCTAGTTTTTAATTTAATTTGTTTTTATAATACTTAATTATTACTTATTCGAAAGAATTACTTAAAATTCTTAGAACAAAATTCTATATACATAAAATCGGGCAAAGAAATTAAATTGAATTAAGATTGGGACGCATGATCTCGTTTCCGCTGCCATTTTGACCCAGGTTCGAATGTTGACATGGCCGCGCCAATCGTTAGATTGAAACAAACGTCGAATCTAACGATATATGAGACTCGAGGAGATATATTCGCCACTCAGCGTCCGCGCGAGAATACTTCGTGCGACACGTGAAAGAAATAATCGAAGCACGCGCGCGAGGTAAGCGTCGTCGAGGAGAATGCCAAGGAGTAAGGTACTCGATAACTGTAAAACCCGAGAGCATTTCTATCGCTATCTGCCACGATTTCTTCCCATGCGGATTCACTTGATGGCAAAGCGGGAAAACGTTATTCCCTGCAATTTCGCACGGCTAGATCGATTTCATACATTCTTAAAACATTTCTCTCAAATCTTTGGGGCATTGTTGAATAATTTTTGCCTTATTTTTTATTTTGAACGTGAGATCTTTTTAATCCCATTACCGTGAAATCCAATAGTATTAAAATTTTGAATTCTTTTAATTGTGTCATTTTCTCCTTTGAATCTTACAAATTAAATTTAAACAAAATGTATTTGTTTAAATTTAGTTCGCGTTTCGCATCAAAAAGTCATTTTACAATTTCAATATAGATAAGTATTAAGATAAAGACAACTTCCGTATCTCAAAATGGTGGAATAAAAGAAGGAAGAAGCAAAAAGAAAAACAAAAAGAAAAGAAATCGCCATGGAGCGATGCGCGATATCGAACGTTCCGCGTGTTCCTTCGCGTTCTTAGAAAAGGTTTTAAAATGCGTGTTGCGTCCGAGTTGCCGATACAACGATGTCCGGAGACAGAGGGCGGCTAGGATAGAAGGGGAGAGGGAATGCGTCACGTAAAAGCCGGACAATGACTCTGCGGTACGCCATAGCTTGCAAGCCGAACAACGACTTCTCTCTCGGATATCGTCTTTGTGTCCGTTATTTCTTTATCCTAATCCTTTGCGCGTGTATACACATTTTATCCTAAATATCCTTCGATATCAAACTAAATTTATCAACAAATGATATCAATTTGGTTTCGTAATGGCAAGTAGAATGCCATAGGATGAGTATTTTTGAAAAAAGTAAAATCAGTGATTCTCAACTTTAAAAAAAAAATAACAATGCTTTTAAGAATCGTATCTCGATAGTAAGTATACGAGATACGTTATACAGGTGCTCACATGGAGTCACGTGGAAAGAGTAGAACGTCGTAACATTTAATAGGTCAAAGACTGACGGACGAGACGAAGGTTGTCGACGCGTGTAGAGAGATTTGGGACTCGTAAAACGTGAGACCCATACACGATGGAAAATATTTTCGAGGTTGCTCGATTGTTGGCCCCTTCTTCTTCTTCTTCTTCTTACGAAAATAAGAAAGAAGAAACGAATGTACGAACGAGTTCCAGTGAAAGTGACCGACTATGGTATAATTCTGGTATATACCTATGTATGTTGGAAGTAGCGATCGTTAAGGAATTCGTCATTAATTCTACGCTTGGAAAGATAACAAAAAAGAGAGAGTTCGAACCAAAGAAGTACGTGCAAATAAGAGAAATAAAAAAAAAAGATAAAGAGAGAGAAAAGAAAGAGAGAAAGGAAGATATCAAGGAAGATCGGTAAGATAATAGAGTAAGCTGATCGTTAAAACAAGCTTTGTATAATACGTCTGCTTTTTTTTTACCACTGCGCATACGATTTCGAGCCAACTATCTGGATCAGTGGATCTCAACCTACCTATAACAAATATCTTTCGTCTTTATTCGCAATAAAAAAAAAAGGAAATAATAATTTTCATATTATCAAAGTACTCTAAGAACAGGAAACGTATGAGAACCATTAAGCCGATCCAGCGATAAGTTTTCGAACGATCTAAACGAAAGTGATAATTACACACGAAAGAGGTGGGTTCCGAGAAAAGAGAAAGAAAGAAAGAAAGAGAGAGTGAGATAGAGACAACGCGTAGATCTATGACACGCGTGCACGTGAAACCGATAGAAACTCGTTCTGCTTTTTAACGTTCAACTGTAGTATTGTTTTTATCAAGACAATAAAAAAAAGATCTTAATTATACGGGTAGTATGTTGGTATGCCAATAAAATTATAGAGATGTACTCTGCTTTTCCATGATGGATCACTTTCAATGTTGCTTGAGCCATGTAAGTATTGGATTGGTCAATAAGTAATGTCAAAATACGCCTAGAAACTTTTCACTCATTCTGTATTACATGTTCAGAACTTATTAATCATTCCTATATTACTATTATTAATCTAGATATATATCATCTGTAACTCCTAATTATCATTAAACTGGACAACTGTCCAATATCCAGTGATCGCTAGGATAAACGAAATTGACGTAAGGTGATCGGATATACGATCGAACTGATCCCATAATTGATGTATCATCCTATCAAAGAAAATGAGGCCAAAAAAGGTTGAGAAAAAAAAAATTAAAAAATAGTAGGAGAAAAGAGAAGGAAACATCATATCGTATTATCGATTTTGAAGCAGCTTTACTCACCTTAATCGTATAACGTAGAAGAAGCTCCCGTCACTGCTCGAATAAAGTATCGTGAAGTAGATTATATCGATAATAGCACGTATACATTTATATATATATATATATTATATATATATATATATATGTGTGTGTGTGTGTATGATGTATATAGAATAATATAAGCATTCACACTCAATTGTACGATTCTTTTTGTCTTTTATTTCCTTTTCTTCTTCTTCTTCTTCTGCTTTGTCTATCTTTGTCTTTTCTACTCGTTATTTTTCATTTCTTCCCTTCCACACCCTCTCCTTCCACTCCTCCTCCTTCTCCTCTTGCCAGCTTCTTTAAATTTTTTTAATATTATTTTATTATATTTATTATTATTACTATTGTTACTATAATTCTTACGATGTTATTGTTATTACTGATATTTATTATTATTATTATTATTATTATTATTATTATTATTATTATTATTATTATTATATTATTATTATTAATATTCTCTTTGCTTCTCCTTTTTAATCAATATTGAATAGTAATATTTAATATTGTTACATTATTTTTGTTAATGTAATTTAATATAATATAATATTATAATATTAATATTATATTATAATTATTGGAGTATAATTATAA
>NW_015148977.1:1267949-1275257 GCF_001465965.1 Polistes dominula
AGACTTACACCATTTTCGTAATCAATAGTTACGTAATTTCTTTTATTTTTAATTCCAATTTTAAATTGTATAAATCATTGGCATTTTTTAAGAAATTAAATACTAACTAAGAATAAAAAGTTTACACTAAATTAAGAATAAATTATACGTGACATCTCTTTCTTTTAAATGGATTTACACCACTTTCAAAGTAAATGGTGCATTATAACAGTCATTTGCGGTCAGTTCATGAACCTTGGATACATGTTATGAATGGTATTTGTGCTTTCTCAGTATACGTAAAATGTTTTTACGGCTAATTCCAGCTTGTCTTTCGATTTCGCAAGAGCTAACAGATGGATTTATCGTAACTGTGGCTAACACTTCCCAAATCGTTGGATAGGACGGGGTGGGCCCATTCATTTTCCGGCTAAATCACCAGATCTAACGCCCCTCGACTTTTTCTTATGGGGCTACTTAAAAAATAAAGTTTACGCTGAGCCTCCAACTACAATGGCTGATATGAGGGATCGTATCGTCAATGAATGCAAGAAAATAACATCAGATATATAAAGAAACGTTAATGAGTCATTAATTTCTCGTTTCAGAAAGTGTTCTGATGCAAATGATCGCCACATTGAACCTTTTTTGTAAATAGACATAAAAATTAAAATATCTCCTAAAGTAATAATTTTTTTACATAAATAGGTTAATACTTTTTTGTAAATAATATGAAAGAGCATCAGATGATGCAATAAAAAATATATGATTCCGTTTAAAAAAACATTAATGACCTTCATATGTCCTTTACACGTCCACCTATAAAAAAAAAAGTACCATCAGTATGAACCCCTTTTAAAGCCATTCAACTCCATGTGAAACATTGTCTGCTACGCGTAATAATAATAACGTAAATCTAAATGGTAAAATGTGGTGACTCACCCTGTATAATAGATATATATTTTGTTTACGAGAAAGAAAATCTTCTACCAATAATCTTTGAAGGACCTTTGATAACGTCTAAAAGCAACGGGTGGTTTCCACTATTTTTTTACTTTTATTTTATTACCCCACAGCATGATACCTTCCGAGAAAACACGATAAGCGCATTTTCGTCAAGTAATATAAGAAATATGTATAGTACTATTCTTCATCTAAGCCAATCGACCTACAAAGAGAAGCACAGTCGTCTCGTTAGAGTCTGAATTTCGAGAAGCCGACGACTCCTTGTGTCCAATAGAAATGTTTTCTTCTTTTCGCGCGTTTTCTTTTTTTCTTTTCTTTTTCTTCCTTTTTCTTCTCCTTTTTCTTAGTTAACGAGCTGAGTTCTTTTATGCTTGCTCTTGAGTCATGTCACATACGTAGTAGGACTCCATTAAGGTGTCTCTCGATATTGTTCATTGTCCTTTTCCGAGTACTCAGAAAGAAACTAATTGACTGAAAGTCTTATCAAAAGAAACCTAACTGTCATTTCTTTTAAATGAAATTAAAAAAAAAAAAATATATATATATATAGTATTTTATTTCAATTATTAAATTTCTCTACAAATCTTTATATTAACCCTTATCGGTCGTAAGTCACATGGAAAATGACTTACAAATAAAAATATATTATTAATAATCAATTAATAATATCATATATTTGTAGTACTCCTTTATAAACTAAAAAAAAATAAATAATTTCTAATAAATAATAAGTTATTTAAATTATTATTAAACTATAATATATTATATATAATAATTTATTTTATAATAATAATATTATTAATATATTATTAATATATTAATAATAATATATAATAATATTATTATATATAATATATTATAATTTAATAATAATATTATAATATAATTAATTATAATATATATATATTACCCATAGTAGCACAAAATATTGAAAAATATTGAATACATATATATTGAATATTAAAAAGACATTGTGAATCTCTTTTTAATATTAAATACACATGTATTCAATATTTTTCAATATTTTGTGCTATTAAGGATTAAATTATAATACTGTCTTATATTAGTGAGAATCATTGATATAAAACCTGACGACCGATACGGCTTAATTTTGACAGGATGTTAAAACAATCAATTAAAATAGACAATTGAAATGATATTAGAAACAACGTATGTTGAAATTCATTTAGTTATAGATTGAGAGAAACGGACTCGTGAATCCAATCTAGATCGTTACACTGATGTTCAACAAATAACCTGAACTAGTATAAAGTTTCAAGATAACAACATTTGATTTTAACTTGGCTTCGAATAGTTTAGCAAGGACAGAATAGACGAGAGAGAGAGAGAGAGAGAGAGAGAGAATACGAGCGTACAACTAATACTAAACGTAATCTTAGTGTAATATCTAAACCTTAGGCATATGTATAGGTTTATTCGTTGTAGAAGACGGCCCTTTTTCGTGCTCGACAGACCTGAACACTTTGGTTTGCTCTCTTTCACTCTCTCTCCTTCTTTCTTTTTCGTATGTATTGGAAAGAAGGATAGAAAGAACAAGTGTATACCTACAAGCAGTAACGTCAACAACTCAAGGGAGAGAGGGTTTCACGGTATTTTTAATTTCACCCTCTCATCTTTACGCCCCTTATATTACTGTACCGTGTTAACATACAGCGGAACTTTGCCAACCCTCACATCTTCTATACTACTACTATAGTGTAGTAGGATGGTAGGCTGATTACGATAACTGTTGTGTTACTAGTGTTTGTAAGAGAATAGATGAGGGTGAACCTGAAAGGATACGCGCATGCGTAACTATGCTTTATCATTGATGGGTAAATAGGTTGTACAAGATTTTTCAGCGAGACGAACGAATTTTACAAATCTGCATAAAATTACACATATTTTTTTTCTTCGTATCTCTTATTTTTATTTTACTATTAATTTCATATCAATGTATATAATTATTAGATAAGATAAATGTAATACTTTAAAATATTTTAATTATTATTCTAAATTTTGTACAATACAACGAGATGATTTTAATTCAATATAAATTACAATATCTTTTTATTATGCATAACTTATAATTCTATCTTTCACTGATGTATACTTTCTAACAACAACAACAAAATGGAAAAAAGGAAAAAAGTACGACTAAAAAAAAATAAAAATATTAAAGGTAAAAAATGGAGATTACATTTTATATGAGCGTTTAACGTGGTGTGCGAGCCACGTGTAATATAAATAATCAATTTTATCGAATTATCAGCGCTCGAGACCCACTGGCAGATAAACTCTTTGCAGTAAGGGAAAGAGAGAGAGAGAGAGAGAGACAAAGAAAAAGAAAGAAAATTTAAATCGACGCCTATCACCACGTATCTCGTTGCCTTTTGAGCATTATTCTTACGATATCTTTTGATTTCGCGCACCACCACAACCACCACAACAACCACCATCAAAACCACCAGTTAGTTGTCTTTCCTCTTTTCTTACACGCGATTCTAGATCGGATCTCTTTCTCTTTCTTTCTTTCTCTTTCCAACACTCGGTACGGCCGGGCACAAACGAACGTGGATAAATCCGGATGCGGGAATAGACTCGAAATTATTGCTGAAGATTCTTACCGCGATAGTACAAATGTTCAAGCACGATTCCTAAGACTACGAGACCTAAATCAGGATATTTATACGATACCCTAAGTACATATATACATTGGTTGTTTTTTAATTTTTATTTGTTTTTTTTTTTATATTATCGTTCTTAGTTTAATGCTTATCGTAATTTCGACGATATGAATATTTTCTTATAGGAATAACAAACAAAAAATTCAAGAATAACGTAGTAAAGTATTTTTATTATTTATCACAACAATGTTGTATCATCTTCGTAGGTGTAAGATTAATTAAAATAAACGATTATTATTATTATTATTATTATTATTATTATTATTATTATTATTATTATTATTATTATTATTATTATTATTATTCACTGCTCTTTCATTAATTAAATATATATATATTAGGGTGGGTCAAAAAAATCAATTATTTTTTTTTTTTTACAAGTGCTACGGAAAAATGGGTTGCGAGACATCTTAAAAAAATTCTCACCAAATATGAGCTCTTAATTTTAATAGGAAGATCCTCCGCATCACAGTTTTTTATTTTTTTCTCAGTCCAATAGAATAAAATTCATACCTCATCATTAATTGATTGTACAGAAAAATGTTCTGGAAGAATTTTGTAGGAAATTTAATGCTCTACAAAAAAGGTATCTTATATTTTTATATAATAATTATATTTTATTAGATTAAAAATAATGATTTTAACATAATTGACACTTATTACAATATTTATGGTATAATACATGTTGCATTAATTTGACAATACAATAATCTTAGAATACATTCAATTCTAAACTTTATTATAATTAACCAATTAACTGTGTTTGATGAGTGTACTCGTCATGAAGAAGTAGCAAGATTTTGTTTCATGACGAGTATATTCGTCATGCGTATGAAGTAGTGACCATTAGCTATTTACATTGTTGTTTTTGTGAAAAACGAAATATATTCTTAAAATTCAAGATTTTTAGAATATTTTGAAACCAGGCCGAGATAAAAAAAAAGCAAATAAAAAATATGAAAAATTTGAGATGAACTTATGCATCACTGCATGTACCGACAGAAACAGCGTATTAGTTCGCATAACGAATTTGTTTAAATCTCTCAATCCGGGAATTTTGACGGTCTCACTAAAATTCATAGATATTAATAAACATTAGTGTAGGTATCGGATGGTAGAACATTTTATAAGCCGTTATATTCGAAAATAAATAAATTTATTGAGTTAAGTTCATCAAAACACATGAAAAAATGTTGCATCAAAAAAATAGGTATATTTTATAAAATAGCCAATTTTATTACTAATATTTCTTTATTTATGTTACATATATTATTATAATTAACGAAAAACACAAGAATAATACGTATAAAGTAAAAAATTTAAATTTCTGTTTTGGAATAGTACTAGTTCGTTGAATTCGTATTAATACGGTTTATAATACTGTAAAGTCAAAAATATAGGGTGCAATTTAAAAAAATAAAGAAGGCCTTAAAAAACATAAAAAAAAAATTTTATTTAATTTTTTTTTATTGCAATGTACAGTCAATCAAAAACAGATCAACTTTTGTTTAATGTATTTTCTTGTAAGATTATCGCAAATACTTGAAAAATCGTGAAAAGAGTTGTATAGGACTCCCCAGTGACACTTACTCTGCGTTTGACGAATGTACTCGTCATCGGTTGATTTGTGCGACGCACAGCGGTGCGTACTTTCAAAACGGAGCGCCACAGTTAACTGGTTAACAATTAATAGATGAAATAAATTATTATTAAAAGAATATAATTTGAAAAAAAAAAAGAAAAAAAGGGATTACGGGGCGTAAAAAATTACAATCAAACGCCACGATTGATTATAGTCAACGTTTCACGATCGTTAAGTTTACAAAAAAAGAAGAAAGATGCAGAAAAAAAAAAAGTAAGGAAAAAGGATCGTATCTTTATTGGATTCCAACGGATTATAGAGCCACGCAAAAGTATATTTACACAATCTTTAAACCTCCCTATCGTTCTTTTTCTCGTTGGAATAACTCAAACAGGAATATTACAGCATAGTCTTTTTCTTTCTCTCTCTCACTCTTTCTTTCTTTCATTCTTCCTTCTATATACGCTTGTAAATGGAGATGAAAAGGATATGGAAAAGGAGAAGTGGTGGGGAAAAAAAAGACAAAAAAAGAGCTACGCACTTCCGGACAGATGTTGAATCCTAGAAGTGCACACGCGCGTTCATACCCGCATTCTCTTTGAGAGTCCTCACTCTCTTTTTCTATCTTCTTTTTCTATCATCAAGTCATATATATATATTTTTTTCTTTTCTCTCTTTCTTTCTCCCCCTTTTGTCCTTGTACACAAGCCGCCTCTTACTGTATGTAGTAGTCGATTATTGGCGCCAACATGTGCCGATTCTTACCTGAATGCTTTCCAAAAGTCAAAATCAACGTATGCTTCAAAGAACATCATCTACGAGACCAGTAACTTTTCTATTTTTTTCTCTTTCTTTTTTTCCTCTCTTCCTCCCCAAAAATTTCTAATTGAAACATTCCTATTGATCTTTTTTTTTGATAGAGATCAATCAAGATCACCCATTTATTGTCGTGTATTTTGCACGAGTACGAAAAATCATTGCTCCCCACATACAATTTGAACCCATTCATGTGGGGTACAAAAGATTTTTTCTTTGCTTGTTTTTTTTTCTTCTTTCTTTTCTTTTTTTTTTTGTTTTGACCTGCCATCTATTTTGTCTTTTTTCTTTTTTTTTTTTTTTGGCTCCGTCTAAACATGTGTTCGTTTAATTTGACACTGATATACGATATAATTAGACACGACGATTTTACAAACGATTTTAAGGAAAACATCTCGTCACCCATCCCTGAAATTTGTTTTCTACAAAATTAGAAAAGAAAACAAACAAAAACGTAAAAGAAAAACAAAAACAAAAAAACGAGAAAAAGATGGGCTACGTGAAATATAAGGTTTCAACGAGGGGTAAATACAAAGGGGGGTAATCGATGAGGTCAACGATAATCACGGTGTTGGTTAGGAGAGAAGGGGGGAAGTACGAACAACGGCCACAATTAAGCTACGATTACCGTCATTATCGAGACATGCGAAGCAAGAAAGAGATAAAGAGAGAGATAAAGAGATAAATAAAGAGGGGCGGAGGGGAGGGGTGGGGAGGAGGTAAATGGGGTAAAGAATGAGAGAAGGGTCGGGAGCCCATGCCAAGATATAGCGTGGAAGAAGAGAATAAGGGTGGAGAGGGGAGAGGAATCGAGGGCAAGGGGCAAGAGGATGTGAAAACAGAGAAAGAAAGAGAAAGAGAAAGAAGAGAAAGAGAGGGCCGTGAGTATATAGGTAATACAATACTATTAGTTGAACTTGAGCTACTTATGAACGACCTTGTCTGATGGAGAATACGTATGCACGAACGTATGCCGTTCCTTCCTTCTTTCGCACTAGTGTGCGAGGTTATGGTTGTTGTGTTGTTCTGCTCGAACGTTACGAGTATGGGATCGAGTGAGATAATGTGTCGCCTTGTTCGCACAATCGAGAATATTATACAATACTAATTTAAACCGCTGTGCGAACTCGATTATATGTCTCTTATTAATCGACGAAAACATATGTGCAATTTTTGTTATATTATTCTTTTGATTCGTCAAACAATTTGATAAGTTATATTGCAGTTATTGTTTTATATAGTATTAGCATTAAAAAAAAAATACATATATTTTATTAT
>NW_015148977.1:1284233-1294792 GCF_001465965.1 Polistes dominula
ATTTCTTCTATATAACTTAAAGAAAAGAGAAAAACAGAGAGAGTCGGTCACTTGCACCAAAATCTATACGAGCGCCATCATCCTAATGGGAAACTAACACAAAAACATGTCTCCCTTTTTCTCTGCTGTTGTGACTGTGCTGCTGTGTATATGTGGGCTAAAAATGATACGTTGGCCAAGGTGACGTCATGCAAAGTTACTTCGTCTACCGACGATTGCACTGGCTGTGTGCATCGACTGCGCCAACTTTCGTTTCGTCTTGTTCCGTTGATGTCGTTGTCGTTGCGTTGGTTGTTTCTTCAATCCTGATCGTTCGCTGATTGGTCCAAAGTTTAGCGGTTAAATTCGAACGGTCCAATATTCTTCTCGCGTTTATATAGCTTCTCGGTTAAGTGCCGCCATTTTGGTACTACTTTCTAACTACGTTAATCACATTTTTGTTATTTTTAATCATTAATAAATGCTCTTTATATGATTTTTTTTTCTACAAATGCTTACAAAATGAAATCAGTTGTATTTGAAGTATATTAAGTAACTACAATGTCTGTTCGTTTTCGAACAAACGAAAAGTTCGTCGAGTTTACGAAAATAATTGCGGTATGATTGATAGTATTTTATCTAATGAGGAAGTTTTCTTTTTCATCGACAAGAAGAAATGAACTAAGAGGAGGAAGGAAAGAGAAATGACACTGATTGGCGATGGATCCCCCTTGCAACACGACAAACAGCCGCAAAGGTGAAAACCGACTCGGCGACGTGCAATTCTTATTGCGCAAACTGCAACACGCTAGCACTTAACGCAAATGATTTAATAGCGACTTTCTATATCATCGTACGGAAAGGAATCTCGATTATTCTGTCCTTCCAGAGGGGTCAATTCTAACCTTACACTAATACTCACGTAAACCAATTTGAATTTACTTTCTTTTGCAGTCAAGATCAAAATTAACGTTCAAGTAAAGGACTAAAAGTAAGGAAAAATTCAATGAAAACTAAATCTTGCCAAATTTATATAAAATAATTATTTTATATTTGAACAATAAATGTATGTATAAGTGAGAGAAAAGAAAATTAAAAATTAATATTAAATTTATACTCAACAAATATTATATTTGTTAAGAATATTTTCATGCGTGTGTGAGTACAAAAAAGATTGAAAAATTTTTAATACATTTTCATTTTCTTATTGAAGTCAATATCATAATTATTAAATATAGACTTGAATACATTTTATAATACAAATAAGTTTTCTGATAACAACCTCGAATATCGATAAGATGAAAATTTACAGACCCGAATTTAATTGCCTACATACTTGCAACTCAGCGTTCATATTTGACGATAGAAACTTTGAAAGTGCGACGGTTCGCACGGCAGAGACTTTCTACGTTTCAACGTAATAGAATATCTCGATTACAAACCATTGTCACGTGACCACGATGTATATAGTCAACTCGGCATCAGAGATAATTCCGTTCACAATAAGATAAAAATTGCTCGCGCGGACGATTAGCGACCATAAGAAACTTTGAAGAAGATACTTTAAATTTATTCTTCGAATAAAAATTTTCTTTGATTTTTTTTTTATTTAATTAAATAAAAAAAAAGATAAAACAAAATTGACGACAATTTCTATTCCAAGTTATGTCTTTCATCTCATTGAATCATACTCGTGCATGGATATATATGTATGCATATATGTATATGTAAGTAAATACGATGTACATAGTACAGTAGCCGTGTTCCAAGAGACCACATTGACTACGGTCTTCCACGCAAACGTGTTAGTGGGTTAATGATATTTAACTCTAGAACGCGTGACGCTGCTCTTACTACGCTTGTAAGATCACACAGTGCGAAGGTGAGACAGCACAGCAAACAGCGAATGGAAAACGTGATCGTAAATACGATATTTCCTTCTTCGGTCATAACCGTAGGCGCCATCTTGAAAAGATTGAAGTTTCATAATCACGTGCATATCAACTGTCACGCGATATTTGAAAATGTTTCATAAAAATTTGCGAACTAAATAAGAATAATAAAAAATAATAAAATGAATGTAGCCAAATGTAAAATTATCTTTTCGTGTTTGTTGCATAAAAAAAAAACTATAAAGAGAAATTTCAATACTGTGAGACGGACAATTCGAGCGAGGTTAATTTGCAACAGTTTGTTAATGTAATGACCCCAGATAGTGTGAGGGGCAATCAGTCAGAAATACCTGGCACCTTACCCGACACTTACGTAAGCAGCTTGGCGGACAAATAGTTATTGACCTTTATTGCCAGTAGGGTCTCCTGGCAGTGGTGATCATCTTTCAACGACTTTATAATCTCTAAACTTCTCTCAATTATTTTAGATAAATATAGTGTAATAGTAAGAAGAGTGAAATAAAAAATAATCTCGATTATTTTTTCCACGAAGTTTACTGAACATACGGTATTTTTGATTATGGAAACAGGATAATTACGATTAAGATTTCAGTGTCTTCATCGATCCATGTAAAAGTACGGTTTATGAACATCGCATAGTTTTACTCGGTGGAATTTAATAAAGAGGTGTGCAATAACAAATGATTATCTTGATCCGTTCTTGCTTTATCTCAACCAGTGAAATGAAATCTTATTGTTACGATGTATTCAGTAAGATGAATAGTATCATCCCGTCGAGTTAACTTAACTGAAGACCATTTCATTTCAAAAATGTTATGTATCTCTTCGATCAATGATAGGTTATATCTTCATCAAGAATAATGTATCTTGAATCTTAACAGGATTTATTAGGAGAGTCTTATACCAAAGAGTAGGTCAACAGACTTTTTCAGACTGATTTGTTAAATTACTGTATCGTAAGACTACAAGTATTGGTTAAGAAACTTAATCTATAAACTGAACGAGAAAATAAGTCCAAAAAAAGTGTAATTGAATTTTAAAATCATCTAACTAACATAAGAACTTTTTCTAACTTGGCAATAAAAAACGTTTGGCCGATCCAGTATTACAATCAACAACAAAAAAATATCTTAGTTTTCTTAGCCTGAAACGAACTAAGACCAACGAACATTATTATAAAAAATTAACGTATAGTTATCGATTTAGCAATTGCACAGTTATAAAACTCAGGTAAAACTATAGCTTGTGTTTCGTTCGCGTGTGGGCAAGTTCATACGGTTTGAACGAGAGTATCTGGACGGTCACCCGAATACGTTGGTTAACGGTATCTCATGTTAAATGCATCAAATGAGAGAAAGTTTTGTATGTGTGTTAGTAACGAATGGTAAGAGTATACGTGCTATACTACAGACATATGTATGTAAAGGTCTGATGGTGTACCGGTGGTTAAATACCTTCAAGATCGATCTCTGAAATGCTTGATGAAGGAGAATAAATAATACTTGTTTTCCATTACTTTATGGCCAACAGTTTGTAGTAGATAAATACTTTATCGACTGGTAAACCGAACGAGACGACAATCGTTATCAAGTTTTAACACGAATCGAAAAGGAAGATATAACTTGATAATCTACTTTCTCTTTTGAACATTTAACACCTGCTTGGTCAATGTCTTATCTGTAACTATTTTTTTTCTCTTTTTTAACTTTTCTTTACTTTTCTTTTTTGTTTGTTCTTATTCTTTTTTCTTGTTTTTATTTTATTTTATTTTATTTTTGTTTTCAAAAGACATTATTTGAATCATTTTATTCAATTGGACACATTTTATTACAAATATGAGTACACATTTTACCCTATAATCAAGATAGAAAGTACAGCAGTTATAGTAGACGAGTAAGTATGTACTCTCTACGGATTGTCTTAATTTTAACGAATATCTTAATCTTGATAAAAGATCACAACAAACGTAGACTTTTTAACGCGATACAATACGATACCTCGGTTTGAAAGTGTCATGTTAAACAGCTTTTGAGCAGATTTTAGAATTTCAAAATGGTGGACCAGGTACGTACCAACAACAATACTTTCTTCAAAAAGTAGGGTTACAGTTCAAAACAAGATGATGGAAATAGAAGAATGAAAAGAGATATTAAAAGGAAAACAAAAGAAAGAAAAAAAAGATTGAAACTAGTACGAGAATAGTAACGTCGATCGAAAAGGTGCCATGTTATTTAAGAAAAAATTCTCTCGGTTTAAATTTCGATTCAATTGAAGGTGCTACTATTCCGGAAGAAAAAAGAAACAAAAAGAAATGAAGAAGAAGAGAAAAATACTCGTCGAAACATTTGCTCGAGATCTAATCAAACTTCCTCTTTTTCTTTCTCTTTCTTATCTATGTGACTTTGTGCCGACTATGAAACGAAGTGTAGCAGGAGAAAGAGAAAAAGAAAAAGAAGAAAAAGAAAAAGGGGTAGAGGACAACACGGGGACCAAAGTTAAAATACGCTTTAAAACACGACCTCGAGTTACTAATCGCTCGGAAAACATTGGATCAGTAAGATGCACCAGACGATGCATGACGCGATTACGTCAGCGTTTGGATAAGAGAAAGAGAACACGAGGATGAGAAAAGAGTGGGGGTGGAGGGAGACGAGAGGGAAGAGGGAAAACATGAAAAGGGGAATAGGAACGTGGCCCAATTTCGTCGTATGCTTTGGACGTCGGAATTTCTAATAAATACCAACGCTTTTATTCAATCTAATGTAAGCCAAAAAATATAGATAGAGATAGAAACAAGAGAAGAAAAAGAAAAAAAGAAAAAGGATGATAATTAAACCATTCATTGGTCAAAATATACTCTTTTTCGTGAAATATTTTTCGGAAAAATTTTAAATATAATAATAAATAATTTTTGGCTGACAATTTTTATTATAATACGATTAACGATAAAATTTGGTTTGAAAATTAAATACGACGAAATAAACATGAATTAAAAAAAAAAGATATTGAATGAGTTTTTGTGTCTGCATTATGTATCATATTAGACAAAAAATATATAGTAATAATTAATGCACATTTACCTTTTAAAAATATAAACAAAGAGAGAAAGAATGAATACAAAGTATAACTGTGAAATCAGTTTTACTGTAGTAAAAGTAGTTCGTAAGTAATTCGCGAAAAATAACTCTCTTCTCAATGATTGAAAATGATCGATCGAGTCATCTAAAACAATGCGAGAAATCTGTTTTCATTGAAAATAGCACGCTTTTATTAATCGTTTCAGAACGATTGATATCATTGTTTCTCGTAATTATGTTGCTAATAAATAAACAAAATAGTACATGATATAAAATATTTCTATTTCACGGTGAATTGATTTTTTATTATTTGGTAGAAATCAACGAACGAATGAACAGAAAATAAAGGCTAAAAAAATAAATATATGTATATATCACTGTGATAAGATAAGAAGAGAGAAATGTTTGTTATCAAAAAATTGATATTGTCTGACAAACTTTTTGACCAAATTTTATATTTTTCTCTCATTATTTTCCAAGATGAATTGATCAAAGATTTCTAATAAATAGGTCAAGAAATTTGTTTAACAATTAAAACGGATCTTTTTCTTTTAAATATACTTACAACTTTTTCTTTTCAAAACTTTTTAAGCTAAAATAAATTTACTTTTACTAAACAAAATTTACTCTAAACAACAACAACAACAACAACAACAACAAAAGAAGAATAAGTAATATTTTAAATTAACGCGTTACTTTTGACTCATCTCGTTGTAAAACTGCTTCGAGTACACAAAAATGCTGATTTGAATAATTTCTAAAGCTTCCATATTTTTTCATAATTTCAAACAAACAACCACAATTTAAAATGCAAAATTCTGCATTTTCGTAAAATAAAAATATACAGATAAGAATAAATAAGAGTTAAATAAAAGGAAAGGAAAAACGTAATTCAAAGTTAAGAAGGAGAGTTCGATTATCCCGGAAGAAATACATTTTTGAACGATCTTGAAATATAGAGTAGTTAAAGAGTTAAAATAAAGAGTTAAAGAGGATAAAGTGGAAATCGTTTATATCAGGTCGGTCGATAAAACAGGATGAATATAACGTGCAACGCATCGGGTCGCACTTTAAAAACTTTGAAATCTCTCGGAGGCAGATTATTGATTCGACGGAACTAGACGGCGAAAAATACCATGAAGTTGCAGTGTACCTAACAAGGGGAGGACCATTTACGAGAGGCTTGAATCAAAATTTTTCAAATTTTACACATGCACACTTGTAATATTCCATAAGAATAAACACATTATACTTTTTAAAAAATCCAAATCTCCAACCATTATGAATACAAATTTGTACGAAATTTCTATCCGCATTTTTTTCGCAAACAATTAGTGATTTGAATTTAAAAAAAATAAAAGTACAATGTATATTCTCATGGATTATTACAAGTGTGCAAAAGTTTGAAAAAAATCTGACATGAGCCTCTCGTAAATGGTCCTGCCCTTGTAAGATATGGCCGGGTCAACGGGTCATCATTGCTTTCCAACAGCATTATTATTCATCCATTTCTTCTTTCTCCTCTTCTTCTTTGACACAACTTTCGATTAATTTATTTATTTTTATTTTTAAACAATATTTTATTTTACTCTCCATCTCAAATTTTTTCTCATATACATTTATGTATAACAATATAAACAATATAATAATAATAATTTTTCAAAAATAATAAATAATATTAAATTAAATTGTTTTAATTATATATTATTATTATTATTATTATTATTATTATAATTATTATTTTAATTATAATATTTACTTTATAAAGTTTACTTTATATTTTTATAAATTATTAAATATTTAAGGTAGATTAAAAAATTCTAAAATATGCTAGATTTGTTCTCAAGCTTTTATTTTCGTTTAATTTAAAAAAGGAAGTAGCTTACAAATTGTTGAAAATGAGTAATAAATTTTAAAACTATTTATGTGGCCACACACTTATATTATTATGTTAAATACACAATATACGCAGCAAAACTCTACATTTTGAGGATTTATAAATTTTATCAATTTTTGTGAACTCGTTCAATGTAGTTTCTATGTACTTCATTTTCTTTTCTCTTTTTACGTATATAATAGTGAATATATAACTTTCCTACCGGTCGTTGCTATCTCTTACTCCGATATATCGGAAAAAGGGGGAAGCAGTTTGCTTTTTCTAGTTTCTAGGTAAACACGGATAATGCATGGATATGGCTTCTTTGGTATCTATTCTCTATCATTTTTTTTTATTCGTCCTCCAAAGAACAGTGACAAAAGTTATCTTATGGTGAATTCATCTTGATGAAAGTGAAAACATTGGAAAAAATTAGGTTTATTAATTATATATTACGTGTAAAAAATTTTCTAGATTTTCATTTGTACAATTTAAAGAAAAATAATTAACAATGAAGAACTGCAAAATTTCACAGATTTTATAATAGATTTCTTATAGGAACATTTGGTCAATCTAATACAGTGCAACCTTCAGCATAAGACAATCCAATATATGAACGTTCTACGTAGACAGGTGTAAAAGTTTTAAACGATTTTATTCAGCATAATTCACCTTTATTTAGAAAAAAAAGTACAGGCTTTATCGTTACTCAAAACTTTTCAATCTAATCCCTTACTATTTGCATACTCCACTATCGAAACATTCGATTCTTCTGAACTGTATATAAACATTCCTACTCGTATCATCTATTATCTAAACAAATAATACCATCCTTTCCATAATATTATATCTTTCTTATTGTATTATTAGCAAATAATACATTTATTATTATTTATATTACAAGCGTCTTATTATATTTTTTCCTCGTCGTATTTTTTAAAATTATTATTATATCTTTTTGTTTTTTTTTAATACAAGAATCGCAATTATGATTCTTGTATTCTTGTATCTCTGAGTGTGGGTGTTCTACTGTACGAAAATTCCTTCATTTGAGTACAATTATGTCTTCCTATTAATTCGAATACTTGAAGTTTTTACTGCACACATGTATATGCTTATTATGTTAGATAGAAATTGAGTTTAATATTAGCGAATCTTATTGTTATAAACGCGATAAGGTTGAGAGACACTGTTTGAAAAACAAATCTTTACCTTAGATAATGCAAGAAATTATGCCAAAAGAGATCGACAATTTGATATCGACGTGATAATATTCGTAAGTTTTCATCGTATACTTTACCATATGCGTATGTATTTCTCTCATGCACATATACTTATTTATTATACTTACTTACACACGAGTATTGAAATAAAAAGTTATTTTTATCCAAATATAAGAGATATCAATATAAAATAATAAACCGTATATGAAATGAAATGAAATCTCAATTTTGCTCTCAACGTCGATCCGATCGTTAAAAATAAATTAAATGTAAGTAACTTGTTTTCTGTTTACTTTTTTAATTTTTTTTATTATCGCTTCTATATTGATATACATTACTTTTTTCCGATATATTATGCGTTATTTATTATACCACATTTTTTTTATATGCATTAATAAATAAGCATGGGTGAATTAAAAAATATTCAGGCTAAAATAGAAATAATTTTCTTTTTTTTTTTCAGTCAAACCTCATCTTAACATTTTGATGCAGTTTCAAAACATTTAGGAGAAGAATAGAGTCAAGATTTTTCAATCCAACCTCGTATATTTATTACCTATATCGATCGAATCGATATTCAAATCAATTGGATGGAATAAAAATCAAATTTACATGAACCTAATTAACGATAATTTAGGAATTAAAAAATTAAGAAAAAAGAAAAGAAATATTGCAAAATTATAAAGATCTTTTCGTTATCTTACATTACATACGTCCTCACGGTTCGACGACACTGTTATAAGCCGCGAATGTGCAACCCAGATAATGCACGCTTTCTTATCACACTCGAAGAGTTCGCATTCGCTTATCGAACACTATCAATCGAGATTCGGATAAAATCAAGAATACGACGGGATTCTTTCATCTTCTGTCTCTTCGTTGGTGACTACTTTCCTCTCTCTCTCTCTCTCTCTCTCTCTCTCTCTCTCTCTTTTTCTCTTTTTTCTCTTCTTTTTTTATTTTATCATCCTTCTCACTATCTAATAATGTATATATACATTTAATAACATTACATAAAAAAGAAATATGTCAACGATAGCCATTATTCGAAAAGATTCAAGAAGAATACTCCACTTCAACCTTATGTTTATTACATGTTTTTTTATTTTCCAAATACTGAAATTTACTTTTTTTCTGTTTATTATCTCCTTTCTATTAGGTATTATAATACAATTGTTAATAATAATAATGATTAATAATATATAATAAAATATAATAATAAAATATATAATAAAATAATATATTATAATAATATATAATAAATAATAATTATTAATTTTAGTTATTTATTTTTTTATTTTAACTTTTTATTTTAAGTTTTTTTTTTTTAATAACATTCGTTCGAATAGTGAAACAGTACTATATTTAAACAATTTAATTGTCATTTTGTGAATTTTTTAGTTTCTGCTAAAATTAGGTAAAACCTAATGAAAAATCAAATACTTCTAATGCATTTTTTTGCACATAAAACGAAGACAATGACTATTAAAAATACGGACGGACATGTTTTTATAAATTCTTTTTCTTGAGCAAGAAAGAGAAAACGAGACGAGAACTCTCTCTGGACTTGCGTTTTCCTTGGTATCAGGAGAACAGGAGGAATAAGTATATACTATACAATACAAGACACCTAGCGTGAAATAGGACAAACTGCTGAGTCAAGATGACGCTAATAGCTTATTTTTCTTAATTTATGAATTATACACATAACTCTTTATTTATTGACATAAAAAAAGATAAATATGTATTATATTATAAATTTTTATTTGTAAACATACACTTGGATGGGTTGAAAAAGTCTTGAGGGTTAAGTCTTGCTTATTTCAAAACTAAAAGTTTATTTTTTATTACAACTTCAAATTTTACAATTCACTGTCCTATTTTATAAAAAAAAAAGAATAGTTATAAATAATTATTAATTATTTTAATTATAAATAAATAATTGAATATTACAAATTTCTATATTCATAGGCTTTCAAGAAAAATGACAATGACCTTTCTACCGCGTGCCAAATCAATTTAAAAGCAAGTATCGATAATACTTTTTTTTATTAATACCTTTCCCATTTTATTTGCTTCTTTATGGCACCGTACATCTTTACTTTCACTTGAGAATCTCTCGATTACGATTGATTTCACTTCGGCATATTATATATTGCGAAAATTTCCTTTCAAACGTATTACCAAGCTTATTATTTGTTGATACTTTTTTTCGGCTAATAAGGAACCTTGAACGTTATTGGATAAGAAGTTCACGTGAAATAAAACGAAAAGTATGAAAATATTTCCTTATATATTACAAATATGATTTTCTAACCTACATATAATATAATCTTTTTCTTTTCTTTAGCAAAAAATCAAAGTAACATTTACATACACTTAAAAGAGATCACGATCAAGGTTAAGGAAAAAAAAATTGGGGACAAGAAAGTTTCTTTTAAGTGAACGTCTTCTAATATTGCAAATATACTCTATACACACACGTATATAT
>NW_015148977.1:1307364-1330098 GCF_001465965.1 Polistes dominula
ATATATATACATAAGCAGTTGTAAGTAAAATTCCTATTAGATTTAAGATTAATATTATGTTTCAGTGGTTTTTGTATTTTTTTTCCATTGATGTTAAGGAAATATATTAAAATTCCGAAATGATATCATATATAATAATCAAAAACTATACATATATCTATAGATAAATATTATGATTAGATTTATATTTTTATAACAAATCATAAACTATATTAGTTTTTTATTTTTGTAATGTATGATAAAAAGAAATAAAAATATGCTTTTTCAAACAAAACAAAACAAAAACAAAAATACATGTGCTCGATCGATTATTCTTAACTTTAATAATTTCACGAAAGAAAATGTACTCGTGTACTATTGAAAAACTGGTCTGCATCGCTAAATTTATCTTTGAGCTAGGCGAAAATAACTACCGGTGCCGAACGAACGAACGAATGAACGAGCGAATGAACGAGCGAATGAACGAACGAACTCGAACGTCTGACTGATTCTCAAAGAAACGAGCGATGCACTATGTTGAAACATTTTCTTACTATTACTGATAACACAAGTTATCATATTAGCAATAACCGGAATAATTTCTTTATCGATGTTATTATTAAATTTTAATTTAAATTGCAAAATAAATCATATATTTGAAATTTAATTATATTATTTATTTATTTTTTTTAAATGTATTGTAACTACAATAACGATTTTTTATCGATATTATACGGTGGCTGTATAAAAGGGTCTGATATGTAACAGAAGAAACTTTCATTCGATTTTCAAAGTTTTTATTGAACTATGCTTATACTTTATTGGAAATTACATTTTATGAACACGTTAAGAAATATTGTAGAAATATGTCGTAAAATTTTTGATACTTTAATAAAAGCTATCGTATTAAAAGTATAACATTTCAAAAAAAATACCACACATCAGGTTCTGAATGCATTCATGCAATATACAAAACAAAACAACAAAATTTGATATGTAATTTTCGTATTAAATCGATTAATAGAGTTATGTAATAATGAAAAATGATGTTTACATCTATTTAGATTATTGGGAATATTAAAAAAAAATACAATAAAATTTATAACATAATTTTCTTATTAAGTCGATGAAAGATTAAATGTGACTTTGGTGCCAATGAAAAATGACGGTAATAATAGTTTATGATTGTGAATACCATTAATAAAATGTGTAGTGAATATTCAAGATGTCGAAACACCAGTAATACATTACTCTTTCTTTTTAATATTAATTTATATCGTTCGTATGCATATGAGTTATAACTTCATACACACAAACCTATTTCAGTAAAGTTTTAATCTGTTTTCATAGTTTTTATATTGAATAATAAGGAAATTACTACTCATATGCGTTATCTCATTAAACAAGAAGGCGCGTATTAATCGAGAATGAACAAGGAGAGTAATATATATATATATATATTTTCATATATAATAAAAGGTTGTAATAAATCAAAAAGAATGAAGAAAAATGCGTTGAAAGAAGTGTTCGGTTAATTTACTAATGCGTCAAATGAATTAGGTAGCGTACAACGTTGATATAAACTTACACATGTCTCTTTTCAATGCGAATACTCTTTGATGTAATTTACTTTATAAATTAGGACTAAGTATGTCTCGTGACGTAATCGGTTTGAAATACGAAAAAGAAAATTAATTTTATTCGATCAAATTTTATCGAGATTATTAATTGAATGAAATATCAAACATTATAAGTCAGACATCTTTCAAGATGGCGGACATTCATCGTTTTACAATAAAAAAGCGAACAAATGAAAAAAAGAAGTAGTGTGAAAGCTATACTACTAACAATAATTATCACTATCATCATCATTGTTATCGTCTTCGTCGTCGACGTCGTCATTATCATTATTGTTATCAACAGCAACTACAAGATTTCCATTGTTTCGATAATTTAGTTAGTATAACGTAACACGTATTGCGGACTCTCAGATGATGCAAGGTCGTTTAAACTTGGAAATTGGAATTCATTGTCAGTATAATGGAAGAGTGCAATGGTGGCACCTGGCGAGAGCATTCTCCTACGTATTCGTCCAAGAACGAACGAATGAGCTGACGTAACTCTAAAGTAATTTCGCATAATATGCTTTAACTAGAATGCGGTCGTTGTGTGTGCCGGTGACAAAAAGAAAAAACGATCCAGCACATTAGAACTTTGACAAAACTATATTCTATCATTTATCTCAATGTGTGAAAAATTATATTATATTTTATCTTATATATCAATTTTATTCTAAAATATTTAAGACAACGAGGATATCAGATAAGATCTAATCGAAGCAAGTATGATGAATCTTAATTTTTGTCATTTTTTTGCAAATTTTTTTTTTGCAATATTATATTGTTTTCCTTAGTAAAGAGTAATATTGTTTCGAAGAATGATTTCCGGTGCTGAGTGTCGACTCTAGTCGAAGATTGCATAGTCGCATTGAGCGTCGCTGCGTCTCAAGGCCGGACCGTCCGAGAGCTAAGGACGACGTTAAGATTCCCCTCTCTTGTCCTCTCTCTCTCTCTCTCTCTTTTTCTCTCTTTCTTTCTCTCTTCATCCTCTTATTTCCGTCCCTCTCCAAGAGCGAGTCTCCGCAGCAAGTCTGCCACACCATCACCGACGTCTCTCAGTCTTCCCTTCCTCCTCTTCCTCACCTACTCTTCTTCTCCCCTTTTGCGAATTCTCCTTCCCCCTTTTTGCATCCTTTCCTTTTTCTATTTCTTCTTCTTCTTCTTACCCGTCACCGTGGTGTTCTTCCTTCTTCTTCTTCTTCTTCTTCTTCTTCTTATTCCTCTTTCTCACTCTCTTTCTTATGCTTCGTTTCCAACTAAACTGCTCCAGTGTACGACTCCACTCTACTCTGAGTCTCCCGGTACGAGCTATAAAACTGGATGGTGCATTTCCTTCGGTTGGAAGCGATTTACCTGCTCCTAATCGTCGATCGTCGCCATGAACACTATCACCGGAGGAACCAACTAACATTGCCTGCTTTTTCGTATATAAGTTTCCTTCGAGTATATAAAAAGTAATGAAAGGATTCGAATAGTCTTATACATATTATTATTTTGAAAATTTAATTATCATGTCAAAATGCAATCTAATATGTTTTCAATTTAAAAGAAATTTAATACGGTTCCATATTGCACAAGTAAACCTAATCTAAATAATTTATAGATATTTTAACGTTCTTACATTTCTTTATTATTATTATATTCTTTTTTTGCCTAGTATTCTATTTTTATTAACGAATTTTATATCTTTTATCGTTAAAAAATTGCTAAAAAATATTCGAAATATTCTTTTGCAAGGAATGACATTTCGAAATTGTAGTATATAATAATAATAATAATGATAAAAGAGCAAATATTCGCAGATTTTTTTTTAATGAAAAGGGTTCGAGAACTACGTACAGAATACATAGGCAGAGCAACGCAAGAAGCGAGGGTACTAGTTTGTTAGGATTCCTTACGTGTCACTGGGTTACTATACTCGCATTCCATACATAGAACGGGAGTCTACAGTATGAAAGAAACTGCTTTAGAATCTCGACCACCTAGCGACTGCATTGTAAAGCCGAGCGAAGGGCTTCCCTCGCAAGGGAATTCATTTCTTGTTTGTCTTGAACTTACTGTTTCGAGCTCCTCTATTCCAGCTCCAGCGAAATACAAATCTTAATTTTTTACCATGTACAACCACCTTCTCCTCTTCTCCTTTTCAACTATACACATATAATTATACTATATCTACATTCATATTTATGCATACGGTAAGTTGGTATTTATGTATAACGTATTTGTACCGATTTTTATGACTATGAACTCATCTTAAGCCAACAAATGGACAAAATTAATTTTAGTGATTTATTTTATATATTCAAATTACTTACATTAGTAAAAAATGAATTATCATACAAATGCAAAATTTGATAATAAATGAAAGAAACATTGTTCTTATTCTTAATGACCAATCGGAAGTGGATTCTGTTCGCTGGTTAACACCGACAAAGAAGAACCTAATCGTTTCCTGGAAAGAAGGAAGCTTCTACGTTTAGTGATATCACGGTGGTCGTAGTGTTACCTGGTGGTGGTTTAACGTCCAAGGTCAATGTAGTTTTTGGGCCGAAACAGGTGTACGGCAGGATGGCAAACGGCTCGTGTTCAAGGACACGCTACAAAACTACCGCCATCATCATCATCATCATCATCGACGAACGACGACAACAACAACAACAACAACACCACGGCTTCATCAACATGCACCACCGGAACAGAAGGATTTACGATGCAAGACTAACTTTCGCAAAACAGCTGCGTTTTTTCTCTAATCGCAACCTGTCATCTAATCTCTTATGTGCAGCTTGCTTAGTTCCCCTATTACGTGTTTAGATATTTTCGAGTTGATTTTAATATCGTACGAAATTCGGTGGTTTTGTCTTTTTTTTTCTTTTTTTCAATAAAATGTTAATGGGATTTTGCAAAATAAATGGTCAGTATTTATAAATATTTTATTTTGTATTTTAATATTTTGTTAATATTTCAAATAAATGGTCAGTATTTATGATGAGGGTAAATGTTAAGTCAGAGTTATGTGAAGGGTTACGGTAAACAAACAAAAAATAATAATAAAATAAAAAAGAAGAAAAAGTAAAAATATTTCGGACAATATCGTAAATCAGAAAAATAGGAAGCAATGTAATTTTAAGAAATCTACAATTTAATAATCCAAGAACTACCAAGAATTACCCTCAGCAGCAAACAGAGAAGAGAACACAGCATTTACATAATTCTCTCTCGGGCTCTTATTTCCTTTTTCTTTTTCCTTTTCATTTCTCATTTTTATTCTTTTGACTACGAGGAACAGTGCAACACGAGAAGAAGATGCCGCACCGTTATTAGGATGAACAGTATGAAGAAAAGAAAGAGAAAGAAGACACAATTTATGACAGTATCAAAAGTCTCGCGTGAGATTCGCTATTCTCGAATTAAGCTATTTTGTGCGTAGTACTTCCTTTTCCATCCTCCCGTTATGAAGTATCATTAAATGTATGTAAGTATATACGCATAAATATATGTATAATATTCGTATTTACTGTCTCCTTCGTTTATAATTATTAACGCGACAGGAGTTAAATTAAAGCATGGTTATTCGATACCAATGCGTTTCTCAGACTTTCCACGATTTGTATTTACCAGATACCGATATTTGTAGTATTCGAGATTTATCCTTGATCTTTATGTTACATGAAGAAATTTATTAGAGACAAAATTATTTAACTAGATAATAAAAATCAATAATTAATTATAATTGACTATAACAAAGAAATAAAATAAAATAAAAATCAATAAACAATCAATATTTCTTCAATCGTAATAAATGATAAACGAATCACAATTATCCTTATTCTCGAAACAACTTAATCTTATAATTTCACGTTAGATAAATAAACAGAATAATATTACTATACTAGATGGAAAAAAGCTAACTGATCAATACTAATAACTGCAAATGAAAAATCAATAATCAATTGATAAATCTCAAACTACTCTTAACTACTTTAGCTTAAACAATTGATTAACAAATTCTCGAAATTACCCCTATTCGCAAAATAATTCACTGAACTAGCTAGCAATCAACGAATGAAACGGATCACGTAGTTGGTAACGAGAGGAACGATCGAACCTGAAGAAACGATAGTGAAAGAGAGTCAGAGGGAAAGAGAAAGAGAGGGGCACAATATGTGCAACTACGGTCCAAGGCCAAGCGATCGTGACTGGCTTAATAGCATTGGAGGTTGGGTTCTCAAGTGCAATTATAATACAGCAAGAGAATGTGCATCCACCTTTGGTCCTTTGCCACTTGCTTCTTCTTGGCTCCTTCTTTCTTGTTGTCCTCCCTCGTTGATCCTTCTGAGTTCTATTTTGTCGTTTCCTTACGGAGAAGGAATTAATGATATTCTGTTAAAAAATTCTGATAGAACTCTGCTAACAAATTTTTTTCTTATTATTTATTAAAACTCGTATTATAAATCTTTTGTAATAAATATTAACTTAAGATATAACAAAAATTAAGAAAATAAACCAAATAGAGATGACTAATATTTTGAACATATGTACGGTTCAAAATTATACATTTTGAATTTGAACAAAGTGAAAATTATAAAAAATATTTAACAAAACAACGCTTAGGTAGTAGTGTATCATTAGTTCGATAGTATTTGCGTTAAATGATTACGAATAATTAATCGAACGCAAGTAAAATCGGGTCCGGGTCTCACCATGTGAAGGTCGCTGAAGTAGGAGGTCCACAGAACAGAGTTTGAGAAAGAAATTTGCGATGGTTATCTTTTAAATACATATATACATACAAATACTTATATATTTATACGCACACGTGTATTCTCTATGGCTTATGCGTCATTGGACTTGATCTTTTTCTCTCTCTCTCTCTCTCTCTCTCTCTCTTTCTGTCTCTTTCAATCTATTGAAAAAGAGAGAAAGAGAGAGAAAAATAAAAAAGTATCCGTCACGAGTAGCCTGCGTGTCTGGTCAATGTCCTTTTGACATGTCTGCATAAATCGTCCTCCTCTACTCAAGTAAGCAGCAAGACCTGCAACAACAGTGACAACGGCACACGTTGCGCAAAAAAAAGAGAAACTAATGAGAAAGAAAAAAACAAGATATAAAGAAGGAATGAGAGACAAAAAGAAAGAGAGAGAAAGAGAGAGATATCCTTTGCGTGCTTTTTGAGAGAAGAGAAACCGGAATAACGTATCACCATCGTGTAGAATCCTAAACAGACATCCACCTTTACTCCCCTCCTCCTCCCCTATCCCCTTTACTTGTTTTTCTTTTTCTTCTCTCTCTCTAAAACAGGTTTCTTCTGTTCACGAAATTCGAACGTTCCCGCCTTCTTTCAGCCAACCACAAAATTTGCAACATTGTATTATATCTCTCTGCCTCATTTCCTTTATTTCTTTTTCTTTTTTCTTTCCTTCGTGGTTTCTTCTTTAGATTGTTTCGTTCGTTCGATTTCCTTTTCTTTCTGTCGAAAAAGAAAAAAGAAAAAAAAGTAAGAACAAAAATATTGCCAGGATCAGAGCTCCCGATCGTGAGAGACTACAAGAAACCAAGCCGCATGTAAGATTGAAATAAAAAGTTAGGTTATGTTACATTGGAAGACGAGCGCAATTGAACATGAACAACAGCAACAGCAGCAATAGCAACACTAGAAGCAACAATAGCTCTCGTTTTAACTCCATTTTTAACGGTGATGTTATTTTACCGAGAAGAACTCAGACAATGGCGTATGCTAAATCACGTGATGGCGAATAATTAGCAGTGAGAAACATGGAACCGGTTCAATTCCGAGGGAAGTCACTTCGGTAAATTGGACTCGTTTTATAGAAAGGATGTATCTTCGAAGAAGAAGAAGAAGAAGAAGAAGAAGAAGAAGAAGAAGGAGAAGAAGAAGAAGAAGAAACGAAAGAAAGAAAGAGAGAGTAAATAAGACAGAAAAGTTTATATATGTTTATGCGAATGTATGCGCGTGGGTGTATGTGTGTATTTTGCAAAAGTGGGTCAAACCAGTGTAGGTTAAGTAAATTAAAAATATTTTTCTTATTACGGTTCCTTACAAATTATTAGCATACACGAAGAATGTAAAACTTGTTTTAATTAAAATTACCGCACACACTATCCGGAAGTATTATTATACTGTATTGCAGTACTATATCAAGGTATTACTATAGTGTATTACAATTCGCAGTACAGTATTGATATATTCGAAAATTGAATGTCACTTTCAATTATTCCTTCATCTTTCTTTTTCATACAAAAAATAACTAAAAGGTAAAATCCTTTTAAAATACAAGTATAGTTATTTTAATGAATTTTTTCATAATTCTATTAAATTTTAAACAATAATTATTAATCCCTAATTCATTTTCCAGTATTTTTTCTATGATTTGAGAATTTAATTATTATTTGAAAAATATATAAATAAAAAAATATAATAATATAATAATAATAAAATAATAATTTGTAATCGCGGTAATATATAAATTAGGTCAAAACAAAGAGAAAATATTGTGGGGAGTGTTCAAATGCTAACGCAGAAGCAGAAATGGTATCCTTGCCAGGAGAACAGGAGTTGTATATACGTAAGCTAACAGCGAATTCCGCGTGCGTGCACCGCACTGCGCTTTCTGCTCGCAGCAAGACAACGAAACATCCCCGTTGGTATTGATCAAGGAGTGGTAGCGGGTGTTCTTGAACTCCACTGTTCTACCTATACTCTTGCTCTCAGTTTATGATGCTCCTCGACGAACTACATTCAGCGTATATAGTTCTACCTACATATACGTTTATTTACACAGGTATAGATAAAGTTTATGTATAGGTTAATACACTACTAGTCCCCTTCTATCCCCATCAGATTCTATATAGCAACCAACATTTCTATCGAGTTTACGCGTGTGGCATTTGAAAAATTGCCGTAATGATCTGATTATGCGGATTCTAATTGGCTCATTATTTACGAGTTTCATTTTAACTGACTTACGTTAGCCAAGTTATGCGCAGAAACTTATTAAATCTTTAAATAACAATAAAATTAATTAAACCTGGTACGGGGCGTATCCATAATTTTACAAAATATTATCGACCCTTTTGAAACATTCCTTATATTATGAGATTCTATAAAATTGTAATACCAATCATATAGTTTTCTTTTAGGATTATAAATAATAAAAGGAATATTTCGAGAAAAATCCCTTTCCTTATTATTTTTTTATCTTTTCTTTCCCAGAAATAAAATCTCTAATATCGAATAAATATATTATATTATATATATGTATGTACACATATATAAAGTAGATTGAAAATCCATTCATGTTTTAATTGATTATCACTAGCTAGCAATCGCGTTAATAAATTGGATTTTCCTCGATAGCATAGTTCCCGGTCAGTGTCGAAGCACTTCGGTAATTAACACACTAATCGCGTTAGGTCATTTTCATTATTGAAATAAATTCCGTCATTAACCGCACGAATCGCGTCACGCTTTTGTGATATTTATTTTTTCTTTTTCTTTTTCTCATCTTTTTTTATACCAAATCATTTGTTCATAATTCTCTTCGATAAATATCATATAACAACAGTAATAATAATTATACGTATAATAATAATAATAATAATAATAATAATAATAATAATAATAACAAGAATTTTATGAAACCGCAATTAGAATTCAAAATGGATTCAAATATGGCGACATGCAAAACCGCGATAGACCTTGAAGTTGAATAACTTCAAATGCCGAATTAAATTACTCGTTTCGTAAGAGTACCGGCAAACTCGTGAATGAAATTTCGATTAGGTATTTTCGTTTCATTGATAAAGTGAAGAAATGCGAAGGACAACGGAAAAAGGTTAGGAAGAGGCTTACCGAAAACTTAACTACGTCATAACGCGTTTAGTGGTGGGGAGAAGAGTGTGTAACGTCCTCGTGCTAAAAACGACGCAATGTCACCGTCTCGCCCGTTAAAATACGTCATCTTAATGTTGGATGATACTTTTGTCTTTTTAGTGATTTGTCATCATCGTCGAAGTTATCGAAACCATTTGCGAAAATTCACTCGAAAATTCACTGAACTTTGTAAATGAATGATAGTCTTTAAAAAAGAAACTTTATGTATCGTATATGGTTGATAAGAAATAAAAATAAAAATATCAAAGTGATGCCTGTTCAAAGAATGTTAGTTTTCTACGGGGCCCGCGTACTTTGTCCTAAGAAAACAGTCTGGCTTTTTTCAAATAATACTACTTCTTTTTCTAACTTAAGGTATTTGTTTTAAAGAACCAGTACGATTTATGGGAATTATGAAAAAAAAAGGAATAAAACAAAAAATAAATCCTTGGAATTAAAATGAAAGATAAAAATATAGAGAAAAATGAAAAAGCAATTATTACTATTATTCCTATAATCCAATATTTGCGTTTGAAGATCTGTAATGGAATCAATAGAACATTTCTGAGAAAAAAAAAATAAAAGAAGCAGAAGAAATCGGTTAAAAGTGTGGAAAATATGAGAGAGAGTTAGCAAATGCATTTTTGAATTATCACACCGACCGAGTTTACTATCCGAGGGTAAAACGAGATGAAGATACAGCGTGCCGAAATGCCGACTGTCGGTCCAACCCGTTCACACTCGAATATAGAATATTTTTAGATCGCTTTTCACTGCCCCCTTCCCCCATTCCTCCTTCCCTTTCCCCCCCATTATATATACATATATACTATAAGACGCAATCCAAAGGCATGTAAGTGGATATTCTCATTCTCATGGAGACCATGCAACAATGTATTATAGTAGGACCAACCAGGCTGTAGCTGGTTGGGGATGGTGGCCTTGCACGACAGGAAAAGGGTGCTCAGCAGCGTTTCTATGACAACAGACGCACAAAAAGCCCATTGATGCGTCAAGATATATATGTATGTGTCGAGGTACTTCCGATAACCCTATCATTCTATCTTTCCCCTTCCTAAATTTTACTTTTTTTTTTTTCTTTCTATTTCTGTCTCTATTTTTTTCTTTTTCTCATTTTACGTGTAAACTCTTCTACAAAATAGTGTTTAAATAGAAATTTTAACCATATTTTTTTTTATAAAACAACCTGCATCTTTTTTCCGTGTTGAATTTTTCGTTTATTTGGGTATCGGCTAAATTGGATTGATATCGTTTCAGATTGCAATATTTAATCTCTTTTTTTTTTTTTTTGCAAGTCGATTTTTTTTTTCATCTTCACTTTTAATTCAATTTGCATGTGTCAGCCATATTGGCTTGACCGTTTCCATTTACTTTGACCTTTTTCTTCTGGAATTGTGTTTAAGATCTCGGACACATTCGGACTCAGCGAGTAAATTGTATCCTTCGAGCAATCGAAACCTACTTCTTCCACTTCTTCTCTTTTATTCTTCTTCCTTTTTTTTCTTTTTTTTTTTTTTTGGTTTTTCAACCATTGAAATTCGCTCGAAGCTACAATTTATATTCTTACGAATTTTTCGTGAGATGAAAGAAACGTCTCCCGGAGGATATATCCACGATAAGCCAGTCGGTGGGATTTATCGCTTATAGGGATCCTACCGATAAACCTTTTGGGTTTATTCTTGTGTGAGTGAGTATGTTTTAGTGAGATTCCATGATCGAACACGATCATCTTTAAAAATGAAAGCTTTTATTTCTTTTTTTCTTTTTCTTTTGTGTGTACCATTATACATCCAATATTTAAATCCTGTATTTATTTGTATGATATTATGAAGGGGGGGATTGTTTAATGACGTACAAATTGATCATTTCTTTCCAATTATCGATAAATGTAGCTAATATATATTATGAATTATCGAACGAAGCTGATCAAGCAGAATGAACAAACATAATAAACGTAATAGATGAATACATTGGTCTGGTGTTAATTTATTAAAGTATGGTATGGGTAATAATAAATTAAATCACACACACACACAAAGTATAGTAATATAATAATATATTTAATTATAATATATTATTATAATATATAATATATATTATATTATATATAATATACATATAATATAATTTTTATTCTATATTTTATATACTATATATAATGTAGTAATATTATTTATTATTAAAATATGATAAATATATATATTATAGTTAAAAAATTAGATTTATCAAGAAATTTAGGATATGAGTTTGTAACTCTTTTAGTAAAAGTTCCTCGAATTAAGTAATGAAAAAATTATTACTTTCGAGAACAAGAGAAATAAATAAAGAAAGAAATAGGGAGAGTAAGAGACTAGGTCGATAAGGGTGTAAGAAATGAGACATTGAACTCTTAAATAAATATTAATAAAAAAGTATATATATGTATTATACATATATATGTGAATAAATTTATATTCCTGGCTTTATATATAAAAAATGAAGAAAAATGTTAAGTAGACCTAATCACGTTTAAAAAAGAAAACAATAAATAAATAAACAAAAGAGAGTGAATAAAAGATTAGGTAGATAAGAAATAATATATATCTAATTTATTTAAATAGTACCTGATAAAAGAATACATATAATATATTCATACATTTCCCTTAATTAAATATTACTTAATAAAAAAAATATATTTCTAGATATTTATAACTTAATAAAAATTTAAAAAAATTTTTTCGTAGAGGTGTAAAAAGAAACCAAATAAATTAAGAGAGAGAGAGGGAAAGAAAAAGTGAATAAAAAGTTAAATCGTCAAGAAATGGTACATCGAACTTAATTAAATACTACCCTGTAAAAAAGAAAAAAATATTATATATATCCATATATTCTTGGTAATTTAATATTATCCATTAAAAGGAAATATATATACATATATCTGTATACTATATACTAAGCCTTATAAAAATAGAAAAAACTTTTCAGTAGGCTTAATCGCGTTTGAAAAAAAAAGAAATAAAGAAATAAATAAAGAAAGGAAGGAAGAAAGAAAGAATGAAAGAAAGAAGGAAAGACAGAGAGAGTGAAAGGTGAAGTTGATAAGGGTGTAAGAAAACGAGGGGGTTGAAGTCCTCAAGACGAGACGACGGGGTTGTTAGCCGCAAGAAGACGCGTCGGCTTGGACGCCTTGCTGAGGTGGTAGCAGAGGCGGTGGTGGAGACGGCCGTGGAGAAGGTGAAGGTGGGGATGGGGCTGATGATGGTAGCSGTAGTTTGGTGGTGGTGGTGGTTGCGGGGTCACGACGGACTGCGTGTTACTGCTGCCTACGCATGTGGGAGAACCTCCCGCAAGGTTCTCTACCCGTGTTTACATAAATCATTGGAAAACGTTGAGTCCCGTGTTCTTCTTAGCATCTCTTCATGAATCTGCTGTTGCTGATGCTGATGCTGATGCTGATGCTGATGCTGATGCTGATGCTGATGCTGGTGTTGATGCTGGTGCTGGTGCTGGTGTTACTGCTACTGGTGCTGCTTTTTATAACCCATCGGAGTTGAGTCGATCGTCGGCCTCTCGGCCATTCAACGACCCCACCCAGTCCAATACCACTAACGTCATCGCTGAACGAGACAGACACCGACCTGAGATCTCCTTTTTAGATCTAAACGGACAATGATAAATGAGTAAAACAAAGAAAGATTTATCGATTATTATTATGATGATTATGAGTAACAACATTTCTGGGATAACTGAATTTGGCTACACGCATATATAACGAAAGATGCTTGCATACATGCGCATCGATCTTCCTTTTCTAAATTTGGGATTCAATACGAGAACAAAACTCGCTGCTGATGGAATGAAGAGGAACAACAGCGAATGTGTGTGTATGTGTATGAGCGAGAGAGAGAGAGAGAGAGAGAGAAGCAGAGGGAATGAGAGAACTGGCGGGCGCGGTCGAGGTGTTGGGTGGGGAGGAGCATGCTTCGTCTGCGACCTTGCTTGGGGTCGGCCCAAGGTCGCCAGATGCTCGCACGTCCCCCTCCGCACGTTTCCTTCCCCCTCTCCTTCACTCTTTCTCTTTCCTACACGTGGCTCGCGTTTGCTCTTTCTATCTTTCTCTTTCGCGATCGACACTGTTTGTGTCTTCTCATCTACTACTATTTTTTCTTCTTCTTCTTCTCCTCCTTCCTCTTCCTCTTCTCCTCTTTTCCTTCTTCTTCTTTTTCGTCATCTATTTGGTCTTGCCAAAACGGTACTGCGGATACACGAATAAACTCGAACTAACCCGAAGAAGCCCGGAAAGGTGGAAGAACGCGACAGGAAGGAAGGTCTCATGCTATATATCCTCGGGATCGATGCCAGGGTCAATGTCACGCCTACGAAAAAAAAATAAGCGAAAGAGGGTGAGGCTAACGTTGCTGATGTTGTCCCAGCCAGATCGTTGCCCGTCGGGAACGAACGAAATGCCGTCAAGGACCTTGGATAAACCGTGTCGTTTCCCTTCTAGCTCACCCTCCCCCAACCTCCTGGCCCTACACACATGAACATATACTCTTGTTCTCTCTTTTTATCTTTTGACAAATATTCTTCTTGATTTCAACCAGAGAACCGGAGATTCAGAATTGGGATGGTTGACCTATCTCGTGTTCTGTCTCTCTCTCTCTCTCTCTCTCTTTCTCTCTAGAAACATGTCCAAAGGCGAACGAAGATTGATGGGTTTTGGCTGGTGTTCTGCCTGGGAACGAGCTTCTATTGAATAACCGTCGTTATTCGTCCTCATTGATTGTTTGCGCATGATTTACGATGCCAGTTGCGTGGTCCACGAGTGCAAGAGTAATTGGATCTATCTTTTTATTGCCGAATTCCTGCCGACGAACACGTCTCTACATTTCTTTTATAAACGCCTATCTCTCCATTGCCATCTTACATACATATTTCTTCTTTTCGATCTTTAATAATATCTTTGGCGGACACACCAATTTGCTAATTTATTCTTAATATCTATCGTTTTAGTACTAATCCATTTTTGATCATTTTTCGTACGCTCGGTTAAGTATTATTATACATTATAGATCAAATTATTTTTATTGGTTTAACGAACGAACGCTATTTTCTATACCACATTCATATACAGAGTGTTCTAATAATTCTTTTTTCTTTCTGCAGTATGCAACAATGTATAGTTTTTTATTTTACTTTTGTTACAAAATCGTATAAATATTTTTAAAGATTTATTTTTTAATTATTTATTTGTAACGAAAAATAATCAATCAATTAATTATAAATATTTATTGTCAGCATAAATGTTAGAAAAATGTTGAAAACTATTGATCCTATAGTTACCAGCTTACATGCATATAACTTCTTCTTAAGAACAATGATTCCTTTCGAAAAAATCAAGAGCTCAGGGAGGAGAAGAGAGTACTTACACTCACTAACCCTCTTTTTTTCTTTCTTTCTCTTATATATTAGACCATCTTTTTCCGATCTTTTTCGACTCTCTTATCGCGACGAGACGACACTTTCCAAAGATTCGTGAGAGTCCCTCTTCTCATTTTTTTTCTCACTTTTCTTCTTTAAGCGCATCGAACGATGTCGTCTCGTGGGAGATTCGATAAATAGATAAGCAGGATTAAGTTCGTTCGACGTACAGGAGGCATCGACCCTCCTTACCCGGTTCATAAAACTTAAGGGATAATAAACGCCGACAGTACGAAACTTTATGATCGTTATCGTTAATGATTGGTTTCATTGAATTCCTATTAAGAAATAATACGAAATATTACAAATAAAAGTATTTAAAAAAAGAGTGAGGTTAATAATACGTCGTGTCTTATGATTTAACGGCTATTTCTTTTATGTTCGATATATTGAATTTCATTTAAAATTCGTTATATGGAAAATATAATTTCTAATTTGAAAACAATATGTTTTCGATTAAGTGATCAATTTCTGTATGTACAAAGAAAAAAAAAGAAAAATTAATTATAGTTACGAAGGTCGTATCATTCTCCGAGGAAAGAAAAATCGCCTAAGCTATAATCGTTATTCTCATGGGCACGGCACACGTTTATTACGTCCTCAGTGTCGGCCATTATCGTTCCAGCGATTTCGTAGCGGCTGCGGGCGCTCCCTGTTGCGCGACGATAATTTCTCGGAACCGTGACATTGACACCTTATCGCACTGGTCATTACTATCAACGATAAGCGGCGTAGCGACCAAATATTCCCCCGCAAAATCACAACATCGACTTACCCGTACTATTTTAATCGGTGTCAACGATCTCCAAAATATACATAAATATAATTATATTTATATTTTAAATATCTAATATCTATATAGAACGAACGATTATTTCTAATTCTATTAATACATATTAGTATCTTTTCGTACAAGTACAGTAAGTGAAAAAGTATAAGTAATAGTAAAATAGCTGATAGAAACGTTGCCCTCCTATAAAACCTTAATAAAAAAAATATCGATTTATCGATAGTCGAGAAGTATCGACTAACTTCAGGGTGTAGAAATTTTCATGTCGCTGTGCGCGCGCATCGTAAAACTTCACTCTCATTTTTTTCCTAACGCGCGAAAAGAAGTATAGCAACAAAAAATAAAAATCTAATAAATCATTCCATTAATTATCTTACATTGGTATTTAAAACAAAGCATTCTCTAATAATCAATCAAGTCCAATTCTAATAATACTGGCCTTAGCTAGAAAAGTTAGTTATTAACTGCACGAAACTTCAAAGTTGGTCCCCCATTGATAATGTTCGTCGTGCCGTCTAGCGGACAGAAAAGGAAATTCACTTCAGAGTCGCTAAATAAACGCCCTGATCGTCCTTCAACTCTGCCAGCAGTATACGACGACTACGAACGAACGAACGAACGAATGAACGACGAGGAGCTTTCGTACTTCGACCCTCTTCAAACCCTCTACCTCTCTCCCATTTCCCCTTCGTATCCTCCTCTCCTCCTCCTCCTCCACTTCTTTTCTGCTACCTCGAAACCCCACTTCTATCCACCGTTCTATCGTTTCTGTCGCTTCGTCTCTTTCGTTCTCTTTCCATCAACGCGTACATTATGCTCTTGTCCCGAGGCAGACGGCCTACAGACTTAACGATCGATAGAGCTTTCCTCGTTTCCTCTCTCTGGGAGGATACAACCCTCTCCCCCCTTTGCCTACTTTACTCTCCCTCTCGACCAATCCCTCTCTTTTTTTTCTTTCTCTTTCGCGAGTTCGTTCATGAGTTACCGGTAACTTTTCTATAGCCCCAACCAACACGCTTTTTTACATTTTATACGACGACTCGTTCCTCTACTCTGTTATAGTCTGCTGCTATGCTATATATAGTTACTGCGTTTTCCTCATATCGAGTCCAAGTTGAGTGGGCTCACTAAAGAGAGTACGGATTCCGAAAGAAATTTCTTCCCCTATTCTTTCAGCACTCGACTGTTTCGATGTCCAACCGATCGATTAGTTTCACCCCAATAGGGGAATCACGTTTCACTCTCTCTCTCTCTCTCTCTCTCTCTCTCACTCTCACTCTATGTGTCTTTCTTTCTGTCCCTCTGCAATCGTGTAACTGCTCTATCGCAATGTCAGATTATTGAACAGAGCAATCGTGACGTGGTATTACGCAGGAATCTAATCGAAATTGTTTTCCTTGATTAAAATTGATTAAACCATATATACAAATATATACAGATATTCTTTTTTTAAACATTTCACAAGAACAATTCTCATATATTGCTATTATGTTATTAATTTTTAAACTAATTAAAAAATATATATTTGATTGATTTAAAAAAAAAAAATGAGGTTGCATTAAAGAATAAGATGCAATTGTACTTGGCAGGTGCATCGTTACATTCACATTTAAAATAAGAAAACAGGAAATTAAGTTATGCCATATGACGCTTTCTTTTCTCATTTCTTTCTATTTTTATTTAATATAAAGTAGCATCTTGATCCAGTTGCAAGGATCATCCTGTGTTGATATATTATAAATATAATATAACTGAAATTCAAATAAATATGAAATATCAATAAAAGAATTTGAGTGCAATAATTTTGGGCCAAATACACACTCGTCATTTATCTTGGATTTGTGACCAGCTAACGACAAGAATATATTCGCATGTTGGCTCTGAAATATGACTGCACGATAAAAATAGAAAGGGTTAAGAAAACAAAGAAAAATCATACGTGTTATTCAACACCCTTTTTTACCATCCCTATGAAAATAATATCTCATTCCTTAAAAGAGAATTTTTAAAAGAATGAAAGCTTTTGGTAGATCAAACGAAAGATATGTTTAGTCGAAAGCAAATTAAAGAGGCCTAGATCGGGGATACCATGTTTACGATTGACTGGAGAAATTTAGTCCGAAACCATGGTGGCGGAATCGAAAGTGAGAGCACGATTTCTAACAGCGCGACAAAATAAGATATTTTTGGAAGGGTTTTGCCGTCTCGTTACAGAACGACAAACGTATCGTTCTCCCTCCGGTTATTTACTCCTGTTTTTCTCTTTTGATCCTTTCTTTCTTCGCAGTCTTCTTCTTCTTCTTCTTATTCTCATTTTATTCTTTGGATACAAATCTGCATCATTCGTATGACTTTCGTTCATTTACCCAGAGAACTAACACTAAATATTTTATCAAACGATAACAACTCTATTTCATTTTCTATCAAATTATATTATAATACGATGAATTTTCAAAGACATAACTAATTACCTACCAAGTCAAATTAAGTCATGTCAATGTTTTATGTCAATTAATATCATTGATCGATTTAATTAAATCGATGATATTTAATCCCTCTTGTGTAACTGTCTAATATAAATTTTCCCATTTCTCAGTGACACATATTCCCAGTTTGAATTCACCGAAAAGCTCTAGACCGCTGGTTGTAAACAAGGATCGGTGACGCCAAACAGCAGGAAATTCGGCATGGAAACACGGTATGCGTCTCTATGCCCCACCTCCCTTCATTCGTTGAGGAATCCAAGGAGCCAGTCAGCCAGTCAGCCAACCATCCAGCCAGCCAGTCAGCAAGCAACGGACGAACTTGCAATCAGGTTGGTAAACCCGGCCAGCTGTGGCCCAGCTTGCATTGGCGCGATCAATAAACGTTCCGCGATGGCACTGGAGTTGGCTAAAGTCGAGGACTTACTTCTAACATCGACTTTGGTCTAAATTTCGGCCGCTGCACCGGTGCCACTGTGTCGGCAGCCTTGCTTATCCTCTTTCCCTTTCTTCCTCACCTTCTCTTTCTCTCTCTCTCTTTCTCTTTCTCTCTTTCTCTATTTCTCTATTTCTCTTTCTCTCTCTCTGTCTATATATATATATGTATACATTTCTGTCTCTTTCTCTTTCATACACAGTCGACATAATTCATCCCACGAAGCATCGACGCTTTTGGCGCCACCGAATCCCGACCGAGTTTATCCCCGAGGAAATGTCTTCAGGACTATCGATCCTGAAGGATATCGTTTCATGATAGAGAATGAGAGCATTTTCTGATCGAACTCTCAACTTATTCTTTACCATCCCCAATTTTTTGAATAGAGAATAAAATTTATTTTTGATTGAACAATCTTATATATTAGTCTACCGGAAAGTTCTCAGAAAAAAAAAGTAATTTTTTTCACACATACCTCGAATAAACTTTATCGAATAATATAATTGTCATCGTTATTTATGACTTCTTGACAACTTGATGGCAATTTGTATAATCACATTTTTTTTAAAAATGAGTTATCCCTAAAGGCAAAAAATAGAATCAGTGTTTGTTTGAACGGACAGAATTTTTCGGTAGACCTAATATATATATATATATACACTTTTCCATTTTGTTTATTTCATATATACTCAATTTTGTTATAACAAGTATAATTAGTTCCTTATTTTATCGAAATTATTTAGGAAATATTTCTGTTTCAAGTTTTTTGAATTGTAATTTTTTGTTTATCGTATATTAGTGTAAAAACTGTTTTTTCAGAGTACCGTCTTATAAGGCAATTAAAATTATATTCTTTAATAAGTAACGTCTTAATACTCAAATATTTTAGTTAAATATACGTAACCAAAACTTAGTTGAGTTTATTACTAAATTCAATAGCGGTTGGTTGCAGGTAGAGCAGATTGTCTGACTATGCTTACACACCGACCACTTCTATTTCAGCAACCTCTCTCTGGCAGTTACTACTTCTTTGATCAGACTTCCACCGAAGTAGTAAAGATAAACGTGTGGTCGGTCATTAATACGATTGATAGAAAAATTAACAACAAAATTTTATTACAAAATAATACATTTTTCCGAAATATACACTTCCATCTAAACGTTTTTCCGGACTATACAAGAAATATCAATCATTTATTTAATTAATTCTACAAACTTATATATAAAATATATGTATAATTGTTACTAAATAATTATAAAATTATTATGTTATAATAATTTAATATTATGTATTAAAAATTTTATTTATATAAGTTTAATATTTATTACAATTTATTTTAATATATATTATATTAAAATATTATAATTATATTATTTTATAAAAAAACAATAATATATATATATTAACAAGTACGACTGTAATACGAAATAATAAAATGTATTTAAAAAAATTTGAAAGTTTAAATTAACCTAATATTAACATATTCGAACAAACTTATATTTATATTGTCACAGTCTCTATTAATAAAGAAAAGAAAGAATAAACAATAATCTGAAGAAGCATAGAAGAAAAAAGAAAAAAAACATTCACCTTATCACTATAATCATTATCAAGCTGAAAATGAGTGTGCAAGCTTTCATTGGAAGGAGAACTACTATCGTCTCGCGAGTTCCTACTTAAAATTGACCTTCCTTAAGAAGCCTTCCTGGTGCAAAGAGGTCAGTCGCGTCTCTGCTATGTCTACCTCTCTCTCTCTCTCTCTCTCTCTCTCTCTCTCTCTCTCTCTCTCTCTCTCTCTCTCTCCCCTTTTCTCTTATATGCAAACACAAGCGTGCACACACACATACATACATTCCCTTCCCCAGATATAGACAACCCCTTGGTAAGGTTCGTTAGAATGCATGGATACGTGAGTATTGGCGAATGCGACAACAAAGCTGCGTATCGATCACTATCTCTCTTTCCCTTTCTCACTTACTCCATTTTCCCTTTGAATATACACACGCATATACATACACACACTTATATACATTTATATATATATATATATATTTCTCTTGCTTATTCTTTTTTCCTATACATATACACACGCAAATATATATGTTTATCTCTGTCTCTCTTTTATGCAGAGAACATCATGAAAGGTGTAGGTGGTTTATATGCAGAAAACTAGCGGTCGATAGGCACCCTTTTTCGTGGCCAGTTCGTTCTTTACTGCTCGAGTTACGTTCTACTACGTACGTCGACGTTATAATCTTCGTTAAAGTTTCGCTCTCTAGCTCGTAAAGTCATTTCTTTTTCTTTTCTTCCTTTCTCTTTCTCTCTCTTTCTTTCTTTCTTTCTCTTGTACGCGCACGAGCAATGTATTTCTCAAGCCACGCCTGTTTCATACGGGCCAGCCGACCGCCGACGCGTTTCGTCTCAAGATATCCAAACGATTCTCGACACGCGAAAACGAAAGCTTAGAGAGATGAGAATGGAAAGGACATTTACATGTAATTCTATGAAAACTCTTAGATTAACTGACGCATTAGATTTCTTTCTGTTTAACACGAAATAGACATTTAATTTAGATGATTAATTTAATGTTTTGTTTCTTTCTTTTTTAATAATAATATTAATAATATTATTTATATATCTATTATTTTATATATACATGGATTTGTACCAAATTTTTATTAATGAACTTTTCAAGTTCAATGGGAAATTAATTAAAAATAAAATCATATTTCAACCCTTAATCTAAATATTAAAATACACTGTGGAGGATTACAATTGTTTGTATTCAAATAACATAGATACTTATAATCTTTATAAATATTGCTTCCATTTTAAATATAAAAATACTAATAAAAATATAATATTTACATGTATGTATTTGGTATATTTGATTAAATTTATTTTTGATTCAATGTACAATGAGGTGTGGATACTTATTTTGTTTTTATACTTAAATAACAAAGATTTTTAATATTTTTTAATTGGAAAATAAAAAATGATAAAAAGTATTCGATAAAGACGTGGGAAATTTTGTCCTAATGATAATATTACTCTAAGTTTTTACTATCTCTCTCTCCCTCTCTCTCTCTCAACGATTGATTCGATCGAAGAAATTCTTGTTGTTGATCGAGTAGGCCTGTTCGTCGATCGTTAGTAGACGAGAACGTTTTAAGATCGAGGTGGTACGATCCAGCATAAATGAATTCGATTACCCGACTAGCTAGCTACTCGTTCGGACGTGTAACGAGGAAGAGGTCACCGCATATGTTATCTGTTGTGTCTGTGAAACGGCTTCTAACCTCTAACACGAATTTAACCAACGACATGACTAAGAAGAAACGTAACTAAATATAAAAGTAAATATATACGCGTAAATAGATACTATGGTTGAATAAAATAGTCTGAAGGATATATACAACATACGATGGATTACGACTACGTTTAAAGAAAAAAAGAAAGATGGATGAAAGTGGTAAACGAGTCACGTGATCCGTCATTTTTCTTTTCGTGTTCCATCTTCCTGTCGTTGGTCTGGATTGATTGAATATTTTTATTTTCATTTCAAATTATATAATTATTTCATATTATTGCAATATTTTTTTTTACATTAAAAATATAATCAATAAATTTTGAATTTCTATTCAATGATTATGGGAAAATATAGTTCAAGCTTGTTATACGAATATAATATATTTTTTTAAATACGTGCCATTGATCCAATGTATATAAGAGAAAATATAAATGACAAATGAAATTTTAATTTCATATCAATAAGTTATGATATTTTGCTTGATAAATGTATGCTTAATTACGACGTTGCATTAATAATATATATAATATATACTAGAGTGGGTCAAAAAAATCAATTATTTTTTTTTTACAAGTGCCACGGAAAAATGGGTTGCTAGACACCTTAAAACAATTCTTACCAAATATGAGCTCTTAATTTTAATAGGAAGATTCTCCGCATCGCAGTTTTTTATTTTTTTCTAAGTCCAATAGAATAAAATTAATACCTCATTATTAATTGATTGTACAGAAAAATGTTCTA
>NW_015148977.1:1331088-1341132 GCF_001465965.1 Polistes dominula
ATTCATAAACAAAAATGAAATTTGTCTTAAAATAATCAAACTTAAATCTTCAATATCATTCAAATGGTGAGGTTTACAGAAAAAATATAAGATACTTTTTTTGTAGAACATTAAATTTCCTACAAAATTCTTTCAGAACATTTTTCTGTACAATCAATTAATAATGAGGTATTAATTTTATTCTATTGGACTGAGAAAAAAATAAAAAACTGTGATGCGGAGGATCTTCCTACTAAAATTAAGAGCTCATATTTGGTAAGAATTGTTTTAAGGTGTCTAGCAACCCATTTTTCCGTGGCACTTGTAAAAAAAAAATAATTGATTTTTTTGACCCACTGTAATATATACGTATATTATCTAAATTGATTATTAATTTGTGAGTAAGTTATTTTAATATATTCGATAACATCAGTTATTAATAAAATCTGATCATGATTTTACACAATATTTGTCCTTTTTCCCTACGTACTCGCTTTTAATCTTCATTATACTTTATCCATCGAAAAAACGACGACCAAAAGGATATTTATCGTCGACAACGGATCGGGATTTACGTCGACGAGTTTATTTTCGGTCGTCTCGTCGACGACGACGGCTACAAGTGCTGGATGAAAACTGTGAATTAGCGCGACGATGCAAGCAAGAGAACTTCTTGATGCAGAAAACACGAGAGAGAGGTAGAGAAAATTTATGTATGTATGTGTGCATGTGTGTATATGTGTAAATGCAAATATAATATACATGGTGTAATCCTAATTCGTGAGACCCATTTCAGTAGTAGACAAGTGACATAAAGAAAATAACTAAGGTTCCTATAAAACGTGTGTTCCATTTAGCCTTGTTTCCAAAGTTAGACCCAATTTTCGTGTTCCCATTATCAACAACTGCGAAATCTTAATTAATTTTCATAATTTTATTTCTAACGAAAGAACAAACTGAAATGAGTTAATTTAATCGATTGAACAAATACAATTTAATCAGATCGGAAAATATTCAGAATATACAAAGTTGATATTTCTAGCAGCTTCTTTAAAAAGGTAAACAGCTAACTGATTTAATCAAAATTTATTTAAGCACCAAAATAATTATAACTTTGAAATGATATATTACAATAAGACATATTATATCTATATATACTAGTTTCATTAATTTAATATTTTCCAATCGATTTATATAAAGTATATTTAACGTGTTATAATAAACATTACGTATATGAAATTATTAACGTAATTTTATAATAACGGAATTTCTAATAGGAGCTTGACCTTTCGAGTCCGATGACGTCCGAACAACAAGAACATATAACAACACGCATAGAACTGTGAACGTTCGAGGGTTGGATTGACGTCAATGTCACGCGAATGGATTATTATGGGACATATACCCTTTCGCGTTTGACCATCGACTATCGACGTTGATGTACCTCGGGTGATTAAACCGAGTTTATCGTCACCAAGTCAAGGCCGCACTTGCTAGTACAAAAAGCTGCACTTTTTACCATTTTCTTTTCTTCTAACTAGAGCGCATATTATTTTACGTCTCTAATTTTTTGATTAACGGTTTAGATTTTAAATTTTGAGGTTTATTAATTATCGATAATAATTAAACATCAATTATTATTATTGCTATCAGTATTATTGTATATATATTACCTGTTTGTTGAATTTTATTCATATTTATTTGATATAATTATAATAACAAATATTATTATTATTATAACTATTATGTAGATCTCGTTTTAGCAAGTGCTAAATTTCGAAACGCTCGAAGCAATTTTATTATATCCCACAGCTAATAATTACTGATGAATAATTTTCGATAAAAACCAAATATCATGATTATTATTGTTATTTGAGTATTTTGCAAAAGAATAAATAATTTATTCCTATTTTTACTTATTTAATTATTTTGTTTACTTTATCAAATCATAATTTAACTTTTACAAATATTACTATTAATATTATTCGTTATTAATTATAATATTTATGGAAGGAATAATTATTATTCTTAACTTCTTTTTTCTATGCACGTAGTTTTTGGACTATGAAAAAGTTTCGGTTCAAGGTAAAAGCCTCGTATTTGTTTATTTTATCAAACTGTAATATATAACTCTTACAAATATAACTATTGCTATTATTCGTTATTAATTATAATATTTATGGAAGAAATAATTATTATTCTAAATTTCTTTTCCTATGCACGTAGTTTTTGAATTATGGAAAAGTTTCGGTTCAAGGTAAAAGCCTCGTAAATGAATTTCCAATAAGACCGGAAAAAAGATTTCTACGATATGGAATGGCGCTGGCTGGCGTCATATAACAAAATGTCAGGGTTGACTCGCTGTTAATACCCCGGTTCTTTACCCGCTCACCACAAATGCAGAATCGAAGGTTCGTGCACGTGAACGAGCTGTGACCTCTTTGGTTATATCGTCGTCGTCGTCATCGTCGTCGTCGTCGTCGTCGTCGTCGTCGTTGTTAACGTTGTCCTCGACGTCGACGTCGACGACGACCTCCTCTGTCGAATATTATCCGGTCGCTGCTCATGCACAATTTCTTGATGCAAAAAATATATTCACATACGTAAGCACACATATACTATACGTATTATATGTACCGTTAATTATAAAAAGCAGATTTTTAGACCTTTTCTTCTCTTTAATTTTCCTTTTTTTCAATTGCAAAAAAATTCACTTCGTCATTTACTTTATATTAACATTATGACGTCCGGTGGCTCCACGTTAGTGCCATGCGAAAACTTTTGAGTACGTGCTGGTAGTAGCTTCACGTTGGTGCTATTCAGAAATTATTCGAATTATATATAATTATAAAATTATATATACATATAAATAAAAAATAAAAAAATTAATATAATATAATAAATAATAATATATAATAATATAAATATCGGCGTGACACGAAAAAATCTAGATTAGACGTGCGGACAGCATAATGTTAATATTATTAATTAATATTATGAAAAGTTTGTCAATATTTTAAAATAATTCACTAACTTGTGATTATCATATTTCTAAAAATCTAAATTGAACTAATAAAGGAAATTATTTTACGAACAAACTAATATATTAGGTTATGTTTTATATTATTGTTATAAAGTCTCAAAAAAAATGTTAGACTAGTAATAAATACGATCTCGTAAGCATATATTATTTTTTGTTTACTTTTAGATGTATGTAAAAAAAGGAATAAAAGTATAACGCATAAATTTATTCAAAGAAGAGAATTTTTCGTAAACAAAATATGATTTTTAATAGTTCATCTCGTCAACGTTATTATACTTTGTTTGATGAGTTTATAACGTTATAATTAGAACGTTGTGTGGTCAAAGAAAAAAAGGAAGACTAAAAACAAAACAAAATAAAAGGAAAAGAATAATAATTAGGAAAAAATAACTTTCATATAAAAAGTGTGAGAAGAAAACGTAAAATGTGTATTCATAGTTTACCTCGAAAGGGTTCGATAATATTATTACGTCGAGAGTTTGACGTAGTAGATAGTTCAACGAGGTTCCTCGATTGGTATTATGATTAAAAATATCCTTTAGTTATATTCTAATTTTTTCTAGATTTTTATAGACTTACAAGATCATTATGGATCCCGTTTCAAACCTTTGAAACATTAATTTTTTGTAAAAAAAGGTCCTAATGTGTACAAAAAGTAAAACCCTTTATTCAACCTTTTTAATCAGTTAAAATATTTTGATCCTGACAGGGGTACGACGAAAAAAACATTTAAATTACTTTCTAAACAATTTAATAATAATAAATTTCTCTTTTTGTTTGATATTTAAATTTGTAATCTGATTTAATTTGTTTAACATACGTGTACTTTTAATGCAAATGTACGTATAACAATGATATTTTAATTTTATTAATTCAACCTAAAAGTATAAAAGGGGCCCTTTTTGAATATGTATTAGGAGTATAGGTTTATACTTAGTTAAGATTATCTAATTTAAAAATATGCAAATGAATGTGCAAGAAGGTACACTAATCGCCAACTTCGGCAACAAAAGTCGTCGTTTAGGTTAGTTATGAATACATAATTAAACGTTCTAGAAATGGTGATGATGGTAGTAGTGATAGTCTCGTTAGGTTTGCCAATTAATTAGTGGAATTGTGAAGAATGGAAAATGTGTTTATTTTCATAATCAATTAGAAATCCTTTACTACATGCATTTTCTTTTTCTCTAATTAGTTCTAATAAATTAATTATATATCTCGAAGAAAAAAGAATATCGTAAGGATGTTTCCTTAAGGAGAATAAAACAAACATGTTCATACAATGATAATTAATAACAATAACATGGCCGTTTATTTTCGAAGAATTTTTTTCTACACCCTTATAAGAATATATGGGCCGTTTCTTTTGAAAGTGGCCCATCTCCATTTTCCAAAAAAATCGAGTTAGCTACCGTAATAGTTACATTTTTACATGATCTTTTCATTCTGAAGCAATTTGTTACAAATATATTTCAAATCATGAAATATAAAAAAAAAGAGATCATATATTTGGTTGATTTAATGTATACGATTTGATTCATTTATTAAACATAAAATTCAACATTTCTATAATTTATTTGATTAAAATGAAAATAACACAATGTTGCGTTGTCCAAGTATTCATACTAAATTTTTTAAAAGATCTATATAAAAATAATGTAGGTATAATTTAATTTCAATTAAAAACTTAATAAAATCAAATTCAATTTTCATTTATATTAAAGTTAATAAAATATACAGGTTCTTTTCTCTGACTTTAATTTTAACAAATATATTGGATTCATTTTTATGTTTAATTCTTTATGAAAGTAAAATTTTTCAATTAGATCTGTATGCGTATTACGATAAATGCGACCCATGTTCATCAATAATAATTAGATTAATAATATTATTAAAGAGAGAAAGAGAGAGAAGAGTATATTTTGAGAAATAATCGGGCGACACGTGTGCATATGATAACAAATTCAACTCGGATCAATCTTGAGTCAACATTATCATTGTTTTGGTCAGTAGTCATAAAAAAGATTCAAGAAATATTTAATAATCATATTTCTCTTTTGCCTACAGTCAATAATGTTGTCTTATCGAATAAGAGAACAAGAGAGAGAAAGAGAGAAAAGAAGATTGTAATTGAACTGCGAACTGCGACTTTAATTTTCGTTATCTATTCGTAACTAAATTTAATTCAACCTTTCTTTTTCATTCCTTGGAAGAAAAATTGTTATACAAACATAAAAAAATACAATTAAACTTATTATACTTTAATTTCAACCTTTTATTCACTATATAAATACATACAGATGAAATTATATTAAATAATATTCAATAAAGTGTAATATAAATTTTAAATGATAATTTAGAAATTCCAAATGAAGTAACATAAAAAAAATGTTATCTTTTATTATGCAAGAAAATGATATTAAGTTATAATTTAAAATTTAAATATATTAATATTGCATACGTGTGTTTAATTAAGAGATAATTTTAAAAAAGAGACAAATACAAATAAATATTAATTAATCGAATACAAAGAAATTGTTTTTAGAAAAACAAAAAAAAATGTAGTTTACTTTTATATTTTTTTAATACTTTTCACTGTTATATATTGGTGCAATCAATATCTTTTATCGATATTATATAATTGGAAAAGTGTGTGCTATTTCTAATGCTTTATGACACTGAACGAGTTTAACACGATATTTATAGACCGACATTTTTGAAGCATCGCTTTTGCTTTCATAAAATGGAAACGTTTGATCTTTTGTAAAGAGGAAAATAAAAATACAAAATAAAGAAAAGAAAAAGAAAAAAGACAAAAAAAGAAATGCAAAGAGAAATAGCAGTTCTCTTGTGTCAAGAATAAGAATAATAAAAAAATGAAATGAAAAAAAAATAGGAAGCGAGTAAAAAGATAGAGAGAGAGAGAGAGAGAGAGAGAGAGAGAGAGAGATTTCTCGAAGCGAACTTTTTAAATATAAAATAAAATCAAATCACATTTGATGTGACATCGTAATAAAATTATTCTAGAGATAACTCGGCCGATGATTTATTTATACCGAGTGCGCCAAAAGTTCTTACTGAATTTAAAACTCAATTATACTTTTTTGAAACTTTTTAAACGAATTTTTTGGTTAACATCACGTCAAACTTTCTCGATTTTTAATTGTAATATTTAATAGTTTTAATATGTAATTATAGAAATTAGCTTAAAAAAGTTTGAAAATAAGGTAATTAACTTTGCAAATTTTTAAAATAATTTTGATAAAACCTACGTATGCATATAAATATATACATGTATAAATTAATGTTTTATCACTCAATTATACATTTCTATTATATTTATAGGAAGATATATTACAATAATGTAATTTTTTTAAATTATATACATACGAGAGTTAGTTTAAAAGTTCTGAGTCTCAACAAAAATAAACTTTTATACTTTTCTTTCAAGTAAAAGTGAACATGATCGAAAAAAAAAACTTCGTTCCCGCGTAAGATTAAAAATTTGTCAATCCACCCACGAATATCGTTCTAATGAAATTCAATTTTCAATGGAATTAATTTTGAAAGAAAAAAGAATTGTATAATTGAAAAGAAGAAAAAAACCTTTTTATTTTTCTCCGGTATAATAATGAAGGTAGAGGGGACGGAAAAAAGGAAACAAAAAAACTAAATTTTTCTATCTTTTGTTCAAAAAAACAATTACGTAGAAAGCGTCGTGATCTAAATCTCGGTGTAAAGAGAGATACATTGCGAAAAAAGAAAAAAGAAACGGGAGAAAAAGGAAAAAAACAAAATATAAAAAAAAAAAAGAAATGAAATAAAAGCCAGAGTGATAGATAAGAGGACAAAGTGAGAAAGAAAGAGAGAAACAAATTAAAGAGAGAGAAAAAAATGAGAGAGAGAGAGAGAGAATGTTTCACTTTGACCTATAGAAAGACGACGTTCGCGAAGCGCGAGAATTACGAAAGCAAGAGCACGGAAATGTGCCTTTTACATGCGAACCCATTGTGTTTCCTTGTCTGCGATTACGCGTTCGCTTATGCAAACCATCCAGGTCCGTTATTATCAGCACTTACGTGCACGTGATAAAAGTTCAAGGTACCGGATCTCCGTTTTCTATCCACGCACGTACGTACACATAATCGTACAATTAACGTATTAACTTATATTTGTTATCGATAAATATAACATATTTTCGACGAAAAAGAAAAATATATTCTTATCACACGAAAATGAAACAAAATGGAGTATTGATATATATATATGTATGCATATTGTATATTTAATCATTTGTATATTTATATACTGTATATTAAATATTGTATTAAATAATGCATAATATTATATATATATTAGGGTGGGTCAAAAAAATCAATTATTTTTTTTTTTACAAGTGCCACGGGAAAATGGGTTGCTAGACACCTTAAAACAATTCTTACCAAATATGAGCTCTTAATTTCAGTAGGAAGATCCTCCGCATCACAGTTTTTTATTTTTTTCTCAGTCCAATAGAATAAAATTAATACCTCATTATTAATTGATTGTACAGAAAAATGTTCTAAACGAATTTTGTAGGAAATTTAATGCTCTACAAAAAAGGTATYTTATATTTGTTCTGTAAACCTCACCATTTGAATGATATTGAAAATTTAAGTTTGATTATTTTCAGATAAATTTCATTTTTGTTTATAAATTTTATAACTCGACAATAAATGACTATTATAAGATGCGCAATACAAATTTTGGTAGGAAATTAACTACTCTATAAAAATGGTGTCTTATGTTCTGGCGATTAAATTAAGCGTTCAAAAGATATTCATCATCAAACTTTCATGTTTACTGATTTCTGTCTCTGAATATCTTTTGAACGCTTGTTTCCCTTTTCCCTTTCCTCTCTATCTACCACCCCTTTACACCCTCTTCCTCTTTTCCCAACACCTCCTACTCTTCTTCAACCCCATTCGCGTTTGTTGTCAGATATCGTAGTGAGTAGGAAAAGATTAAAAAAAAAAGGAGAAAATCATTTGACGTACGCGTCTGACCACCGATTACATCCGGTCGTGAAAAATTGGCATGGGAGACGTTGATTAACTTCCTTTCTCGTAAAATCGAAAAATATATATATGCGTATTGTATAAAAATAACGCGTATTGTATGAATTTGTTTCTTCGCAATATTGAAATGAAAACTAACAGAAGAAAAAATAATATGGAAAATAAATATGAATTTTGGTATCGCGAAATTGAAAAGAAAAATACACTGGTGGATTGATTAGTTTTGAACTTTTGAACATGAAAACCATTTTTTTATCGGTTGACTCGTTTCTATTTATAAGAAATATAAATTTTTCTGTCTTTCTTTTATTTTTTTCAGTGAGACTCAAAACCTTTCAACCCCCCCCCTCCCTTCGGTATATTATATACCTAGATATTTATTCGTTACGTATTTATAAAAAATAATTTTTATCTTCGTAAAATTAAATATAAAAAAAAAAGAAAAACTACGGATAAAGAGAACGATATAAATTTTGTTATCACTGATTGAAATAAGAATTGAGTATAATGTTCTTCTAAGAGGAAAAAAAAAATAAAACTGATTCAAATATAAAAGAACGAAAGAAATAATATTCAATTGAATTTTCGAACCGATTGAATTGAAAAAATTTAAACAAAAAGAAAAAATCTAAATTTCACAGAGGCCAGATTCTCGTCACATTTTGCTTTAATATTATTCATTTTCGTTTTTATTTTTAATGAATTAACACGGAGGTTGCAAGAAACGTGTAAAAGATCGATCCTATATCAGCAAAATGCTGTTATACCAGAATGAAATGAAAACCGTTTACGTCCTTGGAACTTTTCCAAGCGTTACCCGTTTACGTTGACATAGCGCGGAATCATAGGCGATAAACGACGAGCTATACTCGTAAACAATGTTACCAACCAAACTCGGAGACAGTTCGAGATATATCAAGAAAGAGAAAGAGAGAGAGAGAGAGAGAGAGAGAAAAAGAAAGAGAGAGAGAGAAAAGAAAAAAAGATATAAATATACCATCGATTTTATTATGAATCTTCGTGATTATATAATACGTTTCCTGATGATCGATTGGTTTTCGATCATTCGATTAACGATTCTTTCTTTTTTTCTTTTTTTTTTCTTTTTTTTCTTTTCATCTGACCTCGTCTCGAATTTATTCACCTTTATCGCGATTAACGCGATCCAAGAATAATTTTTTTTTTCATCTTTTTTTTTTTTTAAATAATCGAGAGGATAGTCCGTATGCTTATTTTACAATGGATTAGAAAAAAAAAGATACTTTTTTTAGGTAAAAAAATTAATTAAATTAGTAAATACGAATAATTGATCAACGAATAACCATAAGCCTAATTAATTAAATAGATTACTTTAAAGGGAACTAATCCAATGTGATTAATTATGTTTCCAAAAATCTCTTCACTTTAATATAATACAACGCGATTGATTAATCGATAAATAAGTATGAACATTCTGAGAAATGAATTTTCTAAAATAATTACTCTCGTATAAATATATTTGATATCAAATTGATTATAATAATAACAATAGTAATAATATAAAATTATTCAATATAATTTTAATCAAAAGAACAAAAATCTTATATAAACATAAATAAATCACTCGTATATAAAAATTATGATCAAGTCTAATTAAGTAACTAGATTGATTTTAAGTTTATGCAAGAACCATTTCAAAACTTATTGATTACTTAATTAAATTTCAAGATTTTGATTAGTCTAAAAATAAGTATAGGATTATTCCAAGAAATTTATTTTCTAAAAATAAACACAATATTAAATTGATTAAAAAATACAAGAAAAATTATAAAATTATTCAATAATAATAATAATAATAATAATAATAATAATAATAATAATAATAATAATAATAATAATAATAATAAGATAATATATAAATTAATAAAATATATTAATAAAATAATAAATAATAAAATTATAAATTAATAAAATAATATATAAATT